>NW_021024720.1:0-22924 GCF_004153795.1 Camellia sinensis
GCAGAGTCCGCCAGAAACTGTTACCACAAGCCGCGTCGGGGACTCGCCAGCAGGCTCGGACTCGGATTTTGATCAGTCACCGGTTCTAAGGTCTGACCAAAGAGTCCAATCCGGCAAATCGTTTTGAGAAAAAAAGATTTTTTGGAAAGAAGTGCCAACACATAGTAGCACTGCTTTGCCAGATACAGGAGTCGACACCTAGAATATATTTATTTTTGGGAAATTTAGGAAACCCTGACTCCCAGAGTAGCCAAAGGCCACGTGTCCGTCATCACCAGTTGCCTCGCTCGGGAACTTGGGTTACGATTGGGGAAGTTCACTTCGTGAGCACCCCGCGCTCGCCGCGATCAAAGATCCTGGCCTCCCTACTAACGTGATATCTATTTTTTGAAAACTTTGTGATGTTCTTTTCCGTTATAATTAGCCTAGGTTCTATGTGATGCACACAGCATATAAGTAAGACTGGGTCGCGCTCGAATTGGAACCAAAACATTTTCATGCTTTTGAAAATGGTTTGATGATGCTACTCGCAGTAGGGCTAAGACGTGGATTTGCCACGCTGCGGGTGGGCTTAGAAAAATGTGATTTTTGCCACTATTCTAGTGGGCCTTAAAAACTACAGTCAATGATTTGTTCGCAATTTAAACAACCCACCTTCACCACAGGCATTCAGGCACGTTATATCACATAAGCCATAAGCCTCATGGTAAGCATGCTATTCATGGCAACACTCACACGCATGCAAGGATTGCTAAAAGCAATAAAACTCACGAGTACTCGCAAGCCAAGATAGCAAACATCCATTAGAAAATCATGGCCATGAATTCCTAAGTATAACAGAAATGCCTAATGCAACACATGCAAAAATGCACTTAGCAAGGCTCCGGCTATTCTAAGATGGTATATGAAATGCGTATAACTATCATGTATTCAAATTTAGAATGAAAAGTTACATGCCAGTTAGTATGGTGTGCCGAGCTGCAGCTGCATGTAATACAGATGAATGATGCAAAGCATGCTGTCATACTAGTATGCTAATTTATATATGCCGCTAATCTAACCATCAAAGCGGATAAATAAAAGGGAGAAAGACGTGGGGTTTGGAAGACATAACATCACACTCACAGGCACACTTATTACAGTTATGCCCTCGCGCAGAGGGTGCCGAATAAATATACAGTCCAAATATTACGTCCGCCAAATAAAAGAATATTACAGTCCGAAATTTATTACAAAATCCTAATTAATTAAAGAATTAACTAAGAAAAGCCAAATAAAACTGGCGTGCAAGCCAGGGACTGGCCTTGCTTCTTGATGGATGAGCATGTCCGGGTTGTCCTGCGCGGAAATCCAAGCCGGAATGCCCCAATTACGCCTCTGTTTACACCTGTTATGTTCTTGGAAATGCGTGCCAGTCCCGAAAAGTTGCTGATTCCTCGTTTTGCTGCAAACAGAGAGCAAGGAAAGGGGCATAGGCAATGTATTTGCACAGATGTTATGCATGTCTCGATCCTCGTGCCATCAATCACGCATTTTACGCGAGGCATGATGGCCGAGGAATCGAAATGCACAACTCAATATAGGATGAATGCACATGAAACTACAGCTAAATACTAACTCCATCATGGATTATCCGGAGTGTTGGTGGACTGAATTGAGACAACATTCCCGTCACTCGGAGTAACGAAAATGTACCTCGTTTCCCGTGCCGTTCTAACTCCTATTCCGGACACGATGGCAATATGCATGACATGCATGAAATGCAACTAAGATACAATCCTAACATACAGAATGCTAATGAAAATGAGATGCCTCGAAGTAACGTGCACGCGGGCACGCAAACCGGCAATGACAGATGCAATGAAATGAGATGCTCAAGACGTGCACACAGGGCACGCAACCGAGGCGATGACAGATGCAATGAAAATGAGATGCCTCAAGTACGTGCACACGGGCACGCAAACGCGGGCGATGATAAAAATGACATGAAATGACAATGGACTTATACAACATGAGTGAGCCTCAGCCACACTCACATGGGATTGCCGGCGGATAAAAAAAGAGTGTGCCTCGAAATGCGTGCACACGGGCCACGCAAACGCGAGGCGATGATAAAATTGACATGAAATGACAATGGAGCTTATACCAAACATGATGTGAGCCTCAGCCACACTCACATGGGATGGCCGTCGATAAAAAAAGGTTGCCTCGAAATGCGTAGCGCACGGGCACGCAAACCGAGACAATGACAGAATGCGATGCAATGCACAGAAAATGCAATATTAGAAATGCAAACAGGACTTATACTAACATGAGAGAGTCCTCAGCCACACTCACATAAGAACCGGTGGGTTGAAAAATGAAGTGGCCTGCGAAATGCGTGGCACACGGGCCACCAAACGAGACAATGCATACGCAATGCAAATGGCGTACAGAATGCCAATATGGACTTAATACCTAACATGAGAGAGCCTCAAGCCACACTACATAAGATGCCGTAATGACAGAAAATGAAGTGCCTCGAAATGCGTGCACAGGACACGAAATCGAGGCAATGCATAGCAATGCAATGGCATACCAGAATGCAATTGGACTTATACTTAAACAGGAGAGCTCAGCCACAACTCACATAAGAATGCCGACGGATAAAAAAAAAGAGTGCGCTCGGAAATGCGTGCCACGGGCAAGCAAACCGAGGTGATGATAAAATGTGACAACAACGAAATGACAAATGGACTTATAGCGCAACATGAGTGGAGCCCTCAGCCACAGCTCACATGGGATCGATGGTAAGAAAATGAGTGTCTCGAAATGCGTGCACACGGCACAAAACCGGGCAATGGCATACGGCAATGCAAATGAACATGGAAAATGAAGTATGGACTTTCTAACATGCGAGAGCCTCAGCCCGCACTCACATAGATGGCCGATGGAGAAAATGAAGTGCCTCGAAATGCGTGCACACGGGCACGCAAACGCGAGGCAATGCATACGCATGCACAATGACAATGGAAATGAAGTAAGACTTTACTAACTGAGAGAGCTTCAAGCCGCACTCACATAAGATGCCAATGGCAGAAAAATGCAGGTGCCTTCGAAATGCGTACACACGGGCACAGCAAACCGAGGCGATGGCAGAATGCATTAATGACATGAAAATGGATGCGCATCATTCTAACAGAATTTCAGCAACAAAATATGGGGGAAAACAGTCCCGAAATGAAAAGCGAAATGACACCAATGCATGAAATTGTCCCGAAATATGAATTTAGGGCACGCCGAAATGGCCTATAGCTAGGCCAAACAATGCACAATATGGACATGCAATGCAAAGACAGAAGCTAGAACAGTCCCAAAATAAACACTTTTCGCAGTTTATAGCATGGCCAAACATAAGTATATGATATGGGAAAAAATGGCATGCAGAATATAACGGTTATTTTCAAGGGGTAATGAAGCAATGTATAAACAAACCAATCTGAAAAATTTCCTTCTACAACACTGAGATGACCAAGAAATATTGAACATTTAAACAGTTATGGCAGCCTCAAAATCTATAACAAATATGCCTAAAAATGTGATGCAAAACAAGCTCAAAAGGTGCTATAACATGAAGTATACAAATAATCACGCAACAGAAAAAGTGGTTAATGAACCATGATTATAGATCAAAATAAGAACTATCTTAGCCTGTAAAATGGCCGAAAACAAAAGCAGGTAGGCTAAACTAAAACATGCAAGAAACGTAACAAAAGGTAGCCAAAGAGGCAAGTGGTATATGCAAATGCTCACTGAAAAATTCCCCTTCTACAACATTGAAAGAGGGACCAAAAATAAGCATATTTTCAGAAACTGTAAACAGCACAAACGAATACAAACATGCTAGAAATGCATTCAGAATTAGGCTCAAAAAGTGGCTATAACATGAGGTATGCATTAAATATCAGCAAATAGCCAAAGACCCTTAATATAAAATATTGAAGTATAGGTCAAAATAAGACTTATCTAGGCTGTAAAATGGCCGAAATACAAAGGGCATGGTAAGGCTAACTAAACATGCAAGAAAAACGGTATTTACAAAGGGTATTGAAGCAAGTTAGCATATGGAGGGCTCAAACAGGGTTTGAGCCCTAATGAAAAGTGACAATGAGCTCAAAAGAGGCCCTTTTCAGTTGGGCCGGAGCTTGAAAACAAAAGCATGGATGGCTAGAGATGGTGCAAGAATGAGCTAGAAAAGAGGGAAATTTGGACTTCCTTGAAGACGCACAACACTTTTGTTGCTTCTTGGACCAGATTTTGGTGAACTCTAAGCTGCTGGAAAATTCTTTCCCCTTGCTGCTGGGAATGGAAGGGTGGTGGTAGAGCTTGAAGATGAATGAAGATGGAACCCAAAACTTGACAGGAAATGGGGTGCTATGTATGTATCCTCCTCCAAGAAAGCCTTGTAACCCCCTTTCTTGAGTTGGGAGGTCAACAAAAATTTAAGAGAGAGAGAGAAGAGCCTCTTCAAAGTCTAGTGAAAAATGAGCCTTTTTCTCTTTCAAAAGGGGCCCGGTGTAGATATTTTTGGGGGAACCAAGGCACAGCTGGAGCACTCAACCCTGAAGAACAGGCCGGCCAGTTTATTTTTTCTGCAGATGGCCGGCAGCCACTTAACATAGGCCGGCTCGGGCTAGGTCAAAGAAAAAAAACGGTCGGCCGGCCCAGAAAAATGGCCGTGCACCCCTAGGATGAAGCCCCAGAAAGTTAGCTTTCCAAGGCGCAAACTTGCATTAAAATTCCTCTGAGAAAAAGTTATGCCTTTTCCGTGAAGCGCGCAGATTCAGTCCAAGCGGACCTTCAAGCCAACCACAATCTCTCCCCCCGGACTTAGGAACTGGGAGATTTCTGAGTTGCAAAATGAAGCCCGGAAAGTAAGCTTTCCAATGTGGTGGCCCTCAATATCTTAATCCTCTTGTGCAAAGCGTTACGCGCCGTTTCGTGAAGCCGCGCAGCTTTTTCTCTTCCCGATTCATGCTGAACACTTTTAAACTAAAGAAGTTGGCTTTTTTGGCAAATTTACTAGCCTCTCTGCTGGGGATTTAGAGAACTTGAACTCTGCTGGGGCTTGTTACAATAACTCATATTTTTGTTGGTGAAGCCATCTCATGCTTAGTCTTGGTAGGTGTAGTGTAATCCACCTTATTTGCCTTGCATATTCCATGCCTTATGCCCTTCATGCTAGCTTGTTTTGGCTTCCTTCCATACATGTTTTAGTATCATTTTGACATGTTCTAGGACTGTTTTGGGTTGTCTTGACCACATGCTTCATGTTTTGCATAGTTGTAGTACAAGTGCCTATGCTAGCTTCAAGCTTCGGGTACCATAGCATGCTTCATTTGTGTCGTGTACATGATTTCGAATCCTTTAACATGACATTTCAGAGCATGTAGCATTACCATGTTCCCACTTCATTCAGTCTTTAAGTACCTTTGAGTGTTATGCATTGTTGCCTAGTTTGTGGCCTAGCATGCATGCCATCTTGCCTAAGTCCTTGAGCCCTTATCTCAACATGTTTTGGTCTTTGTTTAGACCTACTTGAGCTCTGTCCATGTTTGGTTCAATCATTTGTGCCATGTATTGCATGCCCCTTGTGTAGTCCCTTTAATGGCTTTGTGCCTTAGGCCCTCTTGCATGCTTTACTTGTGTTGTTTGAATGATTTGGCATCATTTCACACTTGATTTCAGAGCCTTTAGTGTTGTCACAATTCCATGTTTATCGCTTCTTCATCATGCTTGAGAGTTGTGTTCTTAGGCCTACTTGATAGGCCAATGCATGTGCATGCTTGCATTGCCCTTTTGTGCCTTAGTTTCATCTTTATGGCCACTGTTTTGGGCATGACTGAGGTCTATCCGTTTTGGTTTAAGTCCATCGAGTATTGTGTATGCCATGTTACATTGCGTTGAGTATGCCATGTTACCTTGCATTGCGTATGCCATGTTATTCTTTGTATTGTGTATGCTATTTTATTGCTTTGCATTGAGTGTGCATGCCATTGGCATTGAGTATGCTATGTTACATTGCATTGCATGTTTGCATGCTTGTCCCTTGCATATTGTTCGCATGCTCGTTTCATTGTATTGCATGTTTGCATGCTTAAGTTGCATTGCATGTGTGCATGCTTGAGTCGCATTATGTATGACATGCTTATGTTCCATTTTGTTTGGAATAGGTGTTAGTCCAAACACGAGAAGTGAGGGACGTTTCATACTTGAAGTGATAAAATGTGCCTCAATTCTCGGTCGCCGACGCTCTTGATCATACATGATAGAGTTCTAGGCTTTATGTGTTTACTTGTGCATTCATTTACATTGAATTGTGCAATTTGGCTTCTCGGCCATAATGCATTGAGATGCTTGATTGGTGGCCCGAGGGTCGAGAACCACAATCCCTTGAGCTCATGAAATGATAGGGAGGGTGGTTGTAGCAAACTGGAGAAGTGCAGCAAAAACTGGCCGGCCAGCCAGAAAAACTAGCTGGCCGACCACTTTTTCTGGTCTGAAGCAACAAAAAGTTGTCGGCCAGTGGCTGGAAGCATTCCTAGGTGGTCGGCCATCCTCTCATAGGTCCCCAAGGTGAGTTAGAAGCTTTTTGGAGCTTGGTGCAAGGTTCTGAGAACAATTGCAAACAGAGGCAAATCAGGGCATCGCGTTGGATTTCCAAACGAGGCGGCCGAGCATGCATGCACTCTTCTTCCTCTGAGGACATTGTTTTACTGCTTTACTTAGCTAATTTGCTTAGCTAGTTTATGCTTTGGATTCTGTACTTAAGTACTTAATGCGTTTAGCTGCTTAATTGTTTTGTAATAATTAGTTAACTAGGATTAGTTAATTAGCTTTATTCTATGATAATTAGTTTAATTAGCTTAGATTAGCTAGTTAGCTCATTATTTGGACCCTCCGTCAAGAGGGCCAATTGTTGTAATAAGTGTGCGTGTGTGTGATGCATGTCTTCCAAACCCCATTTCTTTCTCCTTTTTACTTAACCGCTTACGATGGTTAGTTTTAGGGCATATTTTGATTAGCATACTTATGCTTCGCATGTGTGCATCCATTCATCTGTATTGCATGCACCGGGCTCGGCGCATCATACTAACTGCATTGTACTTCAATTCCAATTTAAATACATGTATCAAGTTGCATTTCATATGCCATCTTAGAATAGCCAAGCCTCTCTGAGTTGCATTTTCGAATGTGTTGTCTTAACATGAACTCAGATCATGCATGATTTCTAACTAGTTCTCTATTTTGGCTTGGAGTATACTGTGAGCGTTTATGCTTTAGCATACTGCATGTGTGTTAATGTTGCCATGTATAGCTGTAGACACCCCATTTTTGACCGTCCTCAAGACTTGGACGTCACCATCGGAACACTTGGTCATTACCCTTATTCGTGTTCGTCTTGAGTTCCCGGAGGTCTCGGTTGCGCGCCTTGCCTCAGGATCTCTCGACTCGACCGTGTTGTGTCTGGTTTTGCACCAAACACTTGTGTTTTGCCTTGGAGGGGCAGGGAATGCCTTGTGAGGTATCCCCACACATCACCGGCCATGGCTTGAGGCCACCGGCCAGTGATTTTGTGCCATCGGCAATGTATATTACCGGTCGGCACTATTTGTTGCCGGTCGGCCATTTATTTTGCCAAAATGGTAATTTTGAACGGCCGATCACTGTTCATCTACTTTTAGTAGATATTTTGTGCCAGCTGTGATAGCTGGCACCCACTCTATTCCCCTCCATACACATGTATGGAGGGATTTCCCTCTAAGCAAGCTTGTTTGGTAAGCTTTGCAAGGGGGAACTTCTATAAGAGGAGGGCTCTCCTCCTTCTTCTAGGTTGGTGATTTTGGAAGGAAAAACCAGAGCTTACACATATACATACACTCTCCCTCTCTATATTTCCCTCTCTCTCCTCCCTTGCGTGTGTTTTGTGGCCTAAAAGTGCATTTTTACCTTACTTTTGCACTAACACACACACCATTACACCTTGCTCCGAGATTGAGAGGCATTGAGGGTTGTTTGTTGAGGTTTTGGACTGATTTTGAGGACTTCTTAGGATGCATATATATATATATATATATATGGTTGTATGTAATAGTTTTAGGGACTAGACTATCATTTGAGTCCTGAACAACTAGTTTTTGGGATATTGACTTGGGATTGTGACTTCTCAATTTCTTTGTTCTTCAACAATACTTCTATGCAACGCCACTAGTGCATAATGTTTTCTCAATTTCATTTTGGTCAAGACAATATGCAATATATCTTTACTTTTTGTGATAGGATTATAGTTCTCACAACATATGGAGTATATAATTTTCTTTTTAACATATAAAGGCTATTTTGTTTTGATTGCTGTGTTTGTTTTTGTTTTTTTTGTTTTTTAATTTTTCTTATATATATATATATTAACTCATATGATCCATCATGGGGATTCAAGTTCAATCCATTGATAACTACTTTGGAACGTTACAGGTATTACATAAGGCGATGGAAGGATTGGGAACCGACAACACAACACTTATAAGGGTTACCATGACAAGAACCGAGATTGATATGCAATACATTAAAGGCCAACACCAGAAGAAATACAATAATGTACTTTTGTAATTCCTTATCTTGCCTAGAAATGTGCCATGTGTTTAGCCTAGTATATCTTCATGATTTGGCTTAGCTTATTGAAGTTTTTGGTCATGATTTGTCATGCTTTAGGTCTGTTGGCCACTGTTTTTGTCATGTTTGTCGTGTTTTACATAGCTCCTTTGCATTCTAGAATTTTGGCCTTGAGCAAATGTGTCATTAGCATGCTTTGGTTAGGTTGTTTAAATGATTTGGAGTCACTTCTTATGCTATTTCAGTCCCTATATCATGCTTGTATGACAGCATTTATCATCCTTTTATGCCTTGAGGTGTTGTAGTTTTGTGCCTTGAAATGGGCATTGTGCATGCTTGTATGTTTAAGTCACTTGGGTTGCCATTCATGAGGATTTTGGGGCATGTTTTAATGCATTAAAACTCTATTTTTTTTTTTGGTTGTTTCATTCATACCATGTGTGGTTATGATAGTTGTGGTAGAAGGCTTCGTTTATGCCTTAGCCTTATGCTCTTTGGTATGCAAGTTTGCATGAGTATTTGCCCATCATTCCATCACTTTTGGCCACTGTTTTGGGGTGTGGCTGAGGGTCCTCCATCTTAGTGTAAGTCCATGGATCATATATTTGCATCTTGTAGTATGCTCATGACATTGCATGTTGTGGTATCCTTATGGTTTGTGCATTGTTGCATGCCCACCTCTTTACATACTTGCCTATCTAGTGTGCATTATAGTATTGCTTGTAGTGTTGCATGCTAGTGGCATTACCATGTTGTTTGCATGATAGTTTGCATTGCATCACATTTGACATGTTTTGCATCTTAGCTTCTTGTTGCATTTTTGAGCCATGTTTGCACAACATGCATTGCATTGCTTGGTTTGGGGTGTCAAACCTAGTGTGAGGGTGAGAGGTGTTCATACTACAAGTGATGAAACACATCTCAACCCTCAGTCACCAAGGCCCTTGACTTTGACATGATAGGGTCTTGGTCCACATTTGTGTGTTGCATGCATTTTACATTGAATGGCAAGTTTGGTCCCTTAGGCTATCATGTGCAATTGATGGCCCAAGGATGAAGGACCATGCTCTCCTGAGTTCAATACATGATAGGGAACATGACCATGCTTACATGTGCTTGAAATTCTATGCCATGCACTGCCTGTCCTTGTTGCTGTAAAAAACCAGCTTCTGCAGGAAGTTTTTGCCGACCGGCACTATAGAATGCCGACCGGCCGTGGATTGGTGGCCGATAGACTTGAAAGCAGCCGATAGAAATTTCCCATGGCCGATGGTTATTTCTCTTAGCCGATGGTGTTCTACAGTGTGCAGAGAACTTATCCCAACACTTTGGCAATTTTCAGAAGAGCAGGGCAGCATTAACAGAGGCAGCAGTGGCATGGTACGGGTTTCCGAGCAAGATGGATCGAGCATGCATCATTTGCGTATCCCAAGGCAGGGTTGCGGCCGTCTTTATTCTGCATTTAATTTGTTAAGTTAGAGGGTCTGTAATAATTAATTAGCTAGGATAGGTAATTCATTATTCGGATTGTATTATTCTTTCGGTCCCTCCAAGCGAGGGCAAATTTGTAATAAGTGTGGGTGCGTGTGTGCATGTGTTCCAACCCCACGTCTTTCTTCCCTTTTATTTACCCGCTTATGATGGTAGACTAGGGCATATTTAAATTAGCATACCTTATGCTATGCATGCGTGCATTCATACATCAGTATTGCATGCACTGGGCTCGGCGCATCATTCTAACTTCATTTGTATTTCAATTCCAAATTGAATACATGATACTTGTGCATTTTCACATGTAATTTATAGACTAGCCGAGCCTATCCTAATTGCATTCTGTATGCATTGCATTAGCCACTTTAACATGAACTAGGATTACGCATGTTTGCTAACTAGTTTATTGTTTTGGCACGGAGTACATTGTAAGTATTTATGCTTTAGCATCTCGCATGCGTGTGAATGTTAACATAATCGCACGATTACCATGAGGCTAGCTGCTTATGTGATATAACTGCTTGAGTGCCTGTGGATGGAGGTCGAATTACCTAAATTGGAATAATGCATTAAAACTGTGAATTTTAAGCCCACTAGATTGTGGCAAAACCATCTTTTCTAAAACCCACTTGGGGGTGGCAGAATCTACATTTTTAGCCTACTTGCGAGTAGCAAACCATTTTCAAAACAAGCATGAAATGTTTTGTTCCAATTTAGGCGATTTGGTCTATACTTGATTGCTGCGTAACATAGTAATTCTAGGCTAATAACCGGAATAAGAACATATAACATTTTCAAAATCGGATATCACGGTTAGTAGAGGCCGATCTTCGGATCGGGCGAGAGGGGGTGCTCATAGCTGACCTTCCCCAATCGTACCCAAGCTCCCGAGCCGAGGCAACTTTGGTGATGACGGACACGTGGCCTTTGGCACCGAGTCAGGGTTTCCTAAATTTCCCCATAAAAAATATTTAGGTGGCAACTCTGTATCTGGCAAAGCAGTCCATGTTTGGCACTTCTTTTCTAAAAATCTGTTTTCTCAAAACGATTTGCCAGATTTGGACTCTTTGGTTCAGATTTAGAACCGTGACACAAATCGAGTCCGAACTGTAGCGAGGGTCCCTCGCGGGCGCGTGCTACAATAGCATGCTTGCCATGAGGCTAATTGCTTATTTGATATAACTGCCTGAATGCCTGTGGGTGATGGTTGGATTGCTTGAATTGGAACAATTCATCAAATCCCCGATTTAGCCTACTTACGAGTATCAAACTTCAAGTCATTTTCATAACCGAATATGCAATGTTTTGTTCCAACTTAGGCGATTTGGTCTATACTTGTTTGCTGTGCACATAACATAGTAATTTTAGGTTAATAAACGGAATAAGAACACATGTGTTTTCAAAAACAAAATATCATGCTTAGTAAATGCCGATCTTTTGATCGAGCGAGTGGGGGTGCTCATTGTATGACCTTCCCCTCTCATACCCAGGTTCCCGAGCCGAGGCAACTTTGATGATGATGGACATGTGGCCTTAGGCACAAGTCAGGGTTTCCTAAATTCCCCCAAAATAAAATATTTAGGTGGCGACTTTGTTTCTGGCAAAGCAGTCCATGTTTGGCAATTCTTTATAAAATCAATTTTCCAAAACGATTTGCCGGATTTGGACCCTTTGGTGATTTATCGGTCTCACATTGCACTTTGTGAGATTAGATTTAGAACCGTGACATGAGTTCAAACTTGTAGTAGCTAGAGAACAAAACAGAATTCGTGCCCTCGCAGCGCGGAGCCCGGAGAGTTCTCGGGGCACGTCTACAGCTACTTAACACGGTCTCAAACAGCAAGATACTTTATATCGATATGCTTACTTCGGCTGCCACTTTTGTTGTTGTTAGAAAAGAAAACCGCAGTCGAATTATCATAGTAAACCTTTAATAGCCAAGAAATTAAATCCATAATTTGAAGCCCTGTGATAAAATTCCTTAACCAAATAGTCTGTGATGCTGCATCAAAGAATGCTATAAACTTTGCTCCCATTGTTGACGATGCAATTATAGTCTTTTTGGCTCTCTTCCATGAAACAGCACCGCTTGCTAGTAGATAGACATATCCTAAAGTGGATTTTCTGGAATCTCGACAACCCACAAAATCCGAGTCTGAATATCTAACCACCTCAAGATAGTCAACATGGTGCAAGTAAGAATGTAGTCCTTTGTTCCCTTTAAGTACCTCATGACTTTCTTTGCAACCTTCCAATGTTCCATTCCTAGATTGCTTTGGTATCTATCCCAACCGCAAATGCAATGTCAGGTCGTGTACAAACTAGAACATGCATTAAACTGCCTACGACAGACGCATAGGGAATGCTAACCATTTGTTCCTTTTCCAAATCATTCTTCAGACATTGACTTAAACTGAATATGTCACACTTTAAAATGGGTGCTGCATTAGAAGTGCAATCACTCATCCTGAATTTCTCCAAAACCCTTTCAATGTAGGCTTTATGATACAATCTTAATGTTCTTTTGGACCTGTCTCTCTGAATCTCTATGCCAATGACATAAGAAGGTTTACCCATATCCTTCATTTCAAAATTTTGGGAAAGAAATTGTTTAGTATCATGCAACAAACCCAAATCATTAGATGCAAGTAAAATGTTACCCACATATAGAACTAGAAAAATGTATTTGCTCCCACTAACCTTAAGGTATATACAGTTGTCCACAATGTTCTCCATAAAACCATATGAAGTAATAACATTGTGGAACTTTAAATACCACTGTCGAGAAGCTTGTTTTAGTCCATATATGGATTTCTTAAGCTTGCAAACTAAGTGACTATCATTATCAGAACAATAACTTTCAGGTTACTTCATATGTATTTCTTCCTCAGGATCCCCATTTAAAAATGTCGTTTTCACATCCATTTGATGTAACTCTAAATCAAAATGCGCTACTAATGCCATGATAATTCTAAATGAATCCTTTTTAGAAATCGAAGAAAATGTATTATGATAATCGATGCCTTCTCTTTGAATAAAACCCTTAGCTACAAGTCTGGCCTTATATTGTTCGACGTTGCCATTTGAGTCTTTCTTGGTCTAATAGACCCATTTATAACCAACAACTTTAACTCCCTTAGACACCTCGACAATTTCCCAAACTTGATTCTTAGCCATAGATTCCAATTCTTCCTTCATGGAATCATACCATAATTTAGAATCATCCATATTCTTGGCATTGGAAAACGAAATAGGATCATCCTTAGGTCCAATGTCAAAATCAGACTTCATTAAGTATACAAAAATAATCACAAGAAATTACTGACTTTTTAGCTCGTGGCGATTTTCTTAATTCTGTAGTCTCAATTGGGACTTGAGCTACAGGCTCTATGTTGACTTGTTCCTCTTGTGGTGAAAGTCCTTGAATTTGTTGATTTTCAATGATATCAAGTTGATTATCCTAAAAGACAACCAATTCATTTATATTCACGGGTGTTGTATTAGGATGCCGTGATTCCTCTCACTCTATCTTTCGAGGGTAACTCCCACTAGAGTCAACTTCCTCAAGAAACTTAGCATTTCTGGCTTCAACAATTCTAAGTGAATTTGACGGAGAATAAAATTTATAACCCTTGGGGTTTTCCGCATAGCCTATGGCAAAACCACTAACTGTTCTAAGGTCTAATTTCTTTAAATGTGGGTTATACACTCTCACTTTAACTGGACAACCCCAAACGTGTAAGTGCCTTAAACTTGGCTTCCATCCGTTCCATAACTCAAATGGTGTTTTGGGAACAACCTTGGACCGAACCCCATTTAAGATATACATAGCGGTTTTCAAAGCTTCACTTCACAAATTTATGGGCACATTAGAATAACTAAGCATGTTCTTTACCACGTCCATAAGTGTTTGGTTCCTTCTTTCAGCAACACCATTTTGTTGTGATGTGCCAGGCATTGAATATTGTGCAATAATGCCTTCTTCGATGTTATCTCTCGCCAATGTAAATAGAGTGTCCCCTTTTCGAGCAGAGCGTGTTGCAAAGTCCTCTTAGAGGTAAATCAGAGGCACCAGAGTACATGTTTAAATGCTCCTCTATTGCATAGAATGTGTACTTTCATATACACTTCTGTTACGTGCGTGCCGCACATCGTTATGATTCATGCATAGAATATGATTTGCTTTCAATCATGCATAGAATAGGCTTTCCATGATTGCATAGAAAATGCCCCCATACTTGCATAGAAAATGCATCTTATCGCACTTCTTTTGTGCACCTTACTCGCACTGTCTTGTGTACCTGTATTGCATTGCTTTGCACATCTCTAACATGCGCTGTCACGCACATTCTACTTGCATCGTTATGCACGTTTCAATCGCATTGTTACGCACACCGTTACTTGCATTTTTATGCACATCTATGATAGAAAAATTGAAAAAAAAAAAAGAAGAACAAAGCTCACAAGGTCGAAAACCCGCAACGGGCGCCTTGGCAAAAGTTAGAGCCTAAAAAGGAGATGTTAATACCCGAGTGTGCCTTAACCCCGAACTACGTAAGGCTTGATTCCCATGTTTGGGATACGTAGGCAACTTCATTCTAAAGTCTAGCCATAAAACACTTCAAATTCAACTGTCCTGTCCATGAGATTGAACGGGTCATTTCTGTATCCAAGAGTTCGGTTGTGACCTTCACCATGAGAACTGGTTACAGTGTACTGCGGTACTATTCAAACAAGGGGCAACTTTCCGTTGCCATACAGTGTGCTGCGATGCTATTCAAATAAGGGGCAACTTTCTGTTGTCGTGCAGTGTCCTTCAGACTAGGGGCAATTTTCCATTGTTTTTGGATCTGAGGTTGTGCATCTCAAGAGTCAATTCCACATTGGTCAAGCATTGGTCATTTGCAAAAATAGTTTTTGAGAATTTTACTGAGGTTGGCTAATTCTCTCGAAAATTGTTCCATTTTTTCAAAACCGGACCATTTTCTTGGACCCAAAATGAAAAATTTTCAGTGCCCATAACCTAACTTGCATGATTTTAAATCAGAAAATCGAACAAGCATGTTAATCTAACTCTCGTTTTGGTCAAAATTGTTTTAGTAGAAGCTCAAAAAAAAAAAAATGGTCAAAATGATGATCTAGGGGCACAGTTGAGTCAGGCTTCCTGTCTTTTCCCCACTGTTAATGCACTTGCCAAAAAAGGGCACAACTGAAGCTAACAACAAAGGGATGAAAGCTCTCTCACCCTCCAAGGAGCGAGGTATCAAGCTAAGTGCGAAGCACGAACTGGAAAGGATCAGGATATTCCACTCCCTCATCCGAACACAATTGATCACGTCCAAATTCCCCGGCAGAGCATCGTCAACCGATGTCAGCTGCAGATTTGCTACACTCCCAGTTGTAGCGCAACCCCTCTGTGGGAGAAGCTCACTGTTCTGAGCAGAAGAATAAGAATCTAGCAGAATGCTAGAGGCAAGAGCCCGCAACTTCTTGCTTATCCATCAACCACCCAGGGGAGGGATAAAAAATGAGAGATTGAAGAATAGAGAAATGTGCACTGAGAGAAAAGTGAGAAAAGGGCTTTTCAGAGAAAAAGAGATGGAGTGTCAGAGTGATGTGAGAATCACAAATGAGAAAAGGGTGGGAAACAATGCCCGGGGAAACTGGCTCCTTGCGAACTGAGAAGTCTCTCGTCTTTGTAACATATCTGAGTGTTGTGTGTGTGTGTTTTTGATTGTCTCGATTCTTGTTTCGAGTTGTTTCGAGTGTTTCTCGATATGTGTAGGTTGTTTACCCTTTTTTTTTCCTTTATTGAGTCGTCGTGCGCTGTGTTCAGTTGTAGACTCAATACCTGGTTTGGAACTCATTTCTCAACTTCAATTTCAAAATGAATCGTTTTGTACTCAGAGTGTTGTGCCATTCTCCACATTTGTGCAAAACAGGATTTGTTCTTTCATAAAACCGCAGGGTTCAACCCAGGTCATGTGAGAACAATAAAACCAGGACCTATCTGAAGTTATATGGGTTTCGGACTGCAAAGCAAAAGAAAAGAGGGAAAATGTCGGGCGTCTGAGTTTGTTTCGACTTCAGTAAGTTTCGAGATTGCATTCCCTGTGTACCTCTTCAGGTCTTGCTAATGCTCCAAAGTATGAGTGCGCCTCTACCTCAAGCTCAAGATCAAGCTTGTTTCAATGCTAGAATGGCGATCAGAAGTTGGTCGTGTTTGCGATGATTCCTAAGGGACCAACTGCGACGGTGGAAACTAGAGTTCGAATGGTTGTTGCCTAGAACGGAAAGGTTCGGGATTTTCAAGGCTAAAGTCTGGTTTAAATACCCAGGGGTGTATCCCCGGCTTGAAATCTGTATGGAAGCCCCATAGTTTGAGATAGCGTGTGCGCGCCTCAATTCTGGATATTGAACCAACCTAGTCTGTCACCCCGTTGGAGAATAGGGAAAGTTGTGAATATGATCAGGAAGAAAAACGGCATCCATAGCTTCTACATGCAGATGTTGCTACTTATCAGCATTTCAGGACCTTCTTACTGTGAGTCGAAGGTAAGTGTTCGAAGAACACAAGAGGGGGGGATCCCCGTCAGAGTATAGCGGTTTATCGCCACTCACCCTGTGAGGTGCTTTCTAAAGCGCCGCTTTGTTTGTTTATTGCATTCTTTAAACATCATGCATTGTATTGCATTGTACCTATCAAGTTTCTTTCTCATTCATGCACGATATTGTATGTACGGTTCATTTGAAACTGGCGCAACCAGACGATTTTGTGTGTACGGTTCATTCAAAGAATTTTCATTTAAGATTGCTTTACTTATTGTATCTATCACACTTTGTTCATATATTGTGTATCTATCACACATGTTTCTCTTTGTGTATCTATCACACTATTCTTCTCTTTATATCACACTTTGTTTATTTAGTGTATCCATCACACTTCATTCACTTTAATGCATCTATCACACTTTGTGTTCACCTTTAGTGTATCTATCACACTTCATTTACTTTAGTGTATCTATCATACTTTGTTCACTTAGTGCATCTATCACACATTGTGTTCACCTTATGTGTATCTATCATACTTTGTTCACCTAGTGCATCTATCACACTTTGTGTTCACCTTTAGTGTATCTATCATACTTTGTTCACCTAGTGCATCACACTTTGTGTTCACCTTTAGTGTATCTATCATACTTTGTTCACCTAGTGCATTTATCACACTTTGTGTTCACCTTTAGTGTATCAATCATACTTTGTTCACTTAGTGCATCTATCACACTTTGTGTTCACCTTTTGTATATCTATCACGCTCTGTCCACATAGTGCATCTATCACATTTTGTGTTCACCTTTAGTATATCTATCATACTCTGTTCACATAGTGCATCTATCACACTTTGTGTTCACCTTTAGTATATCTATCACGCTCTGTCCACATAGTGCATCTATCACATTTTGTGTTCACCTTTAGTATATCTATCATACACTTTAGTGTATCTATCACACATGCTCGCTAAGATTGCATAATTTTCTTACATCCTTTCTTTTGGAATGTGTGAGATTGTTATTTCTCATTCGCTTGCTTAAACTATTGCATTTATTTTGCATAATTGCTTCATTACAGCCCTCTTTGCATGATCATAAGCTATGTTCGGCATCTTGCATGTCATTTGCATCTTGCCCCTGCTTGCGGGCACATCTCTTTGTTATCTTGCCCGTTTGTCTAAGTCTTCGGCCTTGTCAAAAATGGGTTGTCTCTGAGCTTTGACATTCACTCCCGTCACTTATGACTTTCGAGTTCTGTCAAACAGGAGCAACTGTAGACACCCCATTTTTGACCGACCTTAGGACTCAGACGTCATCGGTTGAGCGCTCGGTGATAGTACATGTTGCGCTCGTTTCGAGTTTCTGGAGTTTTGGCTGAGTGCCTTGCCTCCGGGCCTCTAAACTCTTTGTGCTTTGGCTCGATTTATGGACCGAACCTTGTTTTCCTTTCCTGGAGGGAGGGAGTGGTCTTGTAAACCCCCTCTTGTGGTCGTAGACCACTTTTCGCGCTTGGAGACTAGTTTCCGATTTTCGGAGTTTTCGGCCGCGCGCCTTGACTCGGGACCGCTTAATGTTCTCCGTCTGGTGTGGTTTTTGAACCACACCTTGTTGCCTTTGCCTAGAGGGACACTGTGGTCTGGGAGACCACTTTTGTGGTCGTAAACCACCTTTGGTGCTCGTAGACTAGTTTTCGACACTTTCGGCTGCGCGCTTTGCCTCTTGAACTTTCGTCTTGCATCCTTTTTGGTTTGTTTTTGTACAAACCTTATTTTCCTTGTTTGGAAGGTGGTACAAGAGTGGGAGACCAGTTCTTTCCCTTGGTGACCACTTTCCTCCCCGCCAGCCAGTTTTTTGGTCGGCCAACTGGTCTCCTTGGTCTTTGGGCCATCTTTTCTGGTTGGCCACCACACCACTGCATTGTTTTCATGCTGCTGACCTTCTTCCCCCATGGCCGACCACTTTTTGTCTTGGGAGACCACTTGTGGTGGTCGGCTGACCACTTCAAGTAGTTGGCCGACCACTGCTGCTTTTCATCACCTCTTTGGAGATATTTTTAGTATAGCTGTGTCCGCTGGAAGGCACAGAAGCCATCGCTTTGAGGCCAAAGCTTATCCAACAAGCTTGTTCTTTGTTCTCTATAAGAGAGAACCTCCCCCTCCCTTCTCAAGGTTCAGAAAATCTTACTTGAGCTATACATATCATCCATATCTATACATCACCATTCCTCTCTTGTTTTGTGCCTAAAAGTGTCATTTTATCACACTTTTGCACACAAACACACACTCAAACACCATACTCTTGGAGTTGAGGTCCCTTGAAGTTGTTTTTGAAGTTTTTGGACTGGTTTTGGTTCAAAAAGTATGCTGGAGTTGCAGCTTTGAAGGTGTTCTTCAATGGTGAGAAACTAGCATTTTAAACCCTTGTTTTGCTTAAGCTTTTGGACCTATTTGCATGCTGATTTAAGCTTAAATTTCTACTACAAAAAGTTCTAATTTTTGGTCCTTAAAATGTTTGTTTAAGGTCACTTTTGTGTTGGGGGTAGTCTACCCCCTCTTAGGCCTTGTTTGGTCTTGTTCTGGTGTCATCTTTTAAGCTATTGGGACCACCTTGTTTTGGCCTTCTCACCACTGAAACTCAGAGGAATTTTAGTGGTAGAAATGATGTTTTGAGGTCCCAAATAGGAGAGGGTCATTCCCTCTCCTTATGTCTTGAATACTGGCTTTATATGCCTCATGTTTAAGCATGTTTGTTAAGCTTATGTTGGCTCCATCTTAGCTTGTATTTGGGGTTATTTCAGCATGGCATACCACTGTTTTGACTTGGTTTTGTCACCTCATGCATGCTTAATACACTTGTAGTGTAATCCTCATAAACTAGTCTTGTATGCTTCATGAAGTAGCATGTCAGTCTAGCTTATTTTGAATCCATCTCAGCATGCTCTTGGTGTTTTTTTGCCATGTTATACCTCTATTAAGGTTTGGTTTAATAGCCCTTTGCATGCTCCTTGCACTTGTAGTGCATTTCCATTCAATAGCCTAATGTGTACCATGCTTTAGACCATCATTCTAGCATGATTTTGGCTTAACTTCAAGATGATTTTGTCCATGTTTTAGCATGCTCTAGCTCTGATTTATGTTGTTTTGGTCATGCATGCCTTGCTTTGTATAGTTATAGTGCATTCTAGCTTGTTAGCTTTGTGTGTCAAGTCCACTAACATGCATTACTTGGACTATTTTCATGATTTGGCATCATTTGAAATGTGATCTCAGTTCATGTAGTGTGGTCATACACTCGCATTTGTCACTCTTTCAATGCGTTGGAGGGTTTGTTCTTTACGCCTTAAACATGGGTCATTGCGTATGCCTTCATGCCTAAGCTTGCGAGCTATCATTTCAATGTGTTTTTGGGGTTATCTTGCCATGATATAACTCTGATTTTTGTTGGTGAAGCCATCTCATGCTTAGTCTTGGTAGGTGTAGTGTAATCCACCTTATTTGCCTTGCATATTCCATGCCTTATGCCCTTCATGCTAGCTTGTTTTGGCTTCCTTCCATACATGTTTTAGTGTCATTTTGACATGTTCTAGGACTGTTTTGGGTTGCCTTGACCATATGCTTCATGTTTTGCATAGTAGTAGTACAAGTGCCTATGCTAGCTTCAAGCTTCAGGTACCATAGCATGCTTTATTTGTGTCGTGTACATGATTTGGAATCCTTTAACATGACATTTCAGAGCATGCATGTTCCCACTTCATTCACTCTTTAAGTGCCTTTGAGTGTTATGCATTATTGCCTAGTTTGTGGCCTAGCATGCATGCCATCTTGCCTAGGTCCTTGAGCCCTTATCTCAGCATGTTTTTGGTCTTTGTTTAGACCT
Source organism: Camellia sinensis (assembly GCF_004153795.1). NCBI lineage: Eukaryota > Viridiplantae > Streptophyta > Magnoliopsida > Ericales > Theaceae > Camellia > Camellia sinensis. The sequence goes on from NW_021024720.1 coordinate 20,568, forward strand.
ACTTAAGCTCTGTCCATGTTTGGTTCAATCATTTGTGCCATGTATTGCATGCCCCTTGTGTAGTCCCTTTAATGGCTTTGCGCCTTAGGCCCTCTTGCATGCTTTACTTGTGTTGTTTGAATGATTTGGCATCATTTCACACTTGATTTTAGAGCCTTTAGTGTTGTCACAATTCCATGTTTATCGCTTCTTCATCATGCTTGAGAGTTGTGTTTTTAGGCCTACTTGATAGGCCAATGCATGTGCATGCTTGCATTGCCCTTTTGTGCCTTAGTTTCATCTTTATGGCCACTGTTTTGGGCATGACTGAGGTCTGTCCATTTTGGTTTAAGTCCATCGAGCATTGTATATGCCATGTTACATTGCGTTGAGTATGCCATGTTACCTTGCATTGCGTATGCCATGTTATTCTTTGCATTGTGTATGCTATTTTATTGCTTTGCATTGAGTGTGCATGCCATTGGCATTGAGTATGCTATGTTACATTGCATTGCATGTTTGCATGCTTGTCCCATGCATATTGTTCGCATGCTCGTTTCATTGTATTGCATGTTTGCATGCTTAAGTTGCATTGCATGTGTGCATGCTTGAGTCGCATTGTGTATGACATGCTTATGTTGCATTTTGTTTGGAATAGGTGTTAGTCCAAACACGAGAAACGAGGGACGTTTCATACTTGAAGTGATGAAACGTGCCTCAATTCTCGGTCGCTCGGTCACCGATGCTCTTGATCATACATGATAGAGTTTTAGGCTTTATGTGTTTACTTGTGCATTCATTTACATTGAATTATGCAATTTGGCTTCTCGGCCATCATGCATCGAGATGCTTGATTGGTGGCCCGAGGGTTGAGAACCACAGTCCCTTGCGCTCATGAAATGATAGGGAGGGTGGTTGTGCACACATATCTTGCAAATACATTGCCATGCCATTTCCTTCTCTCTGTTGCAGCAAACTGGAGAAATGCAGCAAAAACTGGCCGGCCAGCCAGAAAAACTAGTTGGCCAACCACTTTTTCTGGTCTAAAGCAACAAAAAGTTGTCGGCCAGTGGCTGGAAACATTCCTAGGTGGTCGGCCATCCTCTCACAGGTCCCCAAGGTGAGTTAGATGCTTTTTGGAGCTTGGTGCAAGGTTCTGAGAACAATTGCAAACAGAGGCAAATCGGGGCATCGCGTTGGATTTCTGAACGAGGCAACCGAGCATGCATGCACTCTTCTTCCTCTGAGAACATTGTTTTACTGCTTTACTTAGCTAATTTGCTTAGTTAGTTTATGCTTTGGATTCTGTACTTAAGTACTTAATGCGTTTAGCTGCTTAATTGTTTTGTAATAGTTAGTTAACTAGGATTAGTTAATTAGTTTTATTCTGTGATAATTAGTTTAATTAGCTTAGATTAGCTAGTTAGCTCATTATTCGGACCCTCCGTCAAGAGGGCCAATTGTTGTAATAAGTGTGCGTGTGTGTGATGCATGTCTTCCAAACCCCATTTCTTTCTCCTTTTTACTTAACCGCTTATGATGGTTAGTTTTAGGGCATATTTTGATTAGCATACTTATGCTTCGCATGTGTGCATCCATTCATCTGTATTGCATGCACCGGGCTCGGCGCATCATACTAACTGCATTGTACTTCAATTCCAATTTGAATACATGTATCAAGTTGCATTTCATATGCCATCTTAGAATAGCCAAGCCTCTCTGAGTTGCATTTTCGAATGTGTTGTCTTAACATGAACTCAGATCATGCATGATTTCTAACTAGTTCTCTATTTTGGCTTGGAGTATACTGTGAGCGTTTATGCTTTAGCATACTGCATGTGTGTTAATGTTGCCATGTATAGCTGTAGACACCCCATTTTTGACCGTCCTCAAGACTTGGACGTCACCATCGGAACACTTGGTCATTACCCTTATTCGTGTTCGTCTTGAGTTCCCGGAGGTCTCGGTTGCGCGCCTTGCCTCAGGATCTCTCGACTCGACCGTGTTGTGTCTGGTTTTGCACCAAACACTTGTGTTTTGCCTTAGAGGGGCAGGGAATGCCTTGTGAGGTATCCCCACACATCACCGGCCATGGCTTGAGGCCACCGGCCAGTGATTTTGTGCCATCGGCAATGTATATTACCGGTCGGCACTATTTGTTGCCGGTCGGCCATTTATTTTGCCAAAATGGTAATTTTGAACGGCCGATCACTGTTCATCTACTTTTAGTAGATATTTTGTGCCAGCTCCTTTTCTCCTTGGAGACCACTTCCTCCCCGCCAGCCGATTTTCTTGTCGGGAAGCTAGTTTTCTTGGTCTTTGGGCCACATTTGCTGGTCTCCCACCACACCACTAGCTTGCTTTCAAAGTGGAGACCA
>NW_021024720.1:22949-51625 GCF_004153795.1 Camellia sinensis
CTCCGTTGTTGTGTTGAGAGAGATCTATACACATTGCTTGGTTTATCCATTCTTCCTTTATATCACACTTTGTTTATTTAGTGTATCCATACACTTCATTTCACTTTAATGCTATCTTATCACACTTTGTGGTTCACCTTTTAGTGTATCTATCCCAACTTCATTTCTTTAGTGTTATCTATCCATACTGTTCACTTAGTGCAGTCTATCACACATTGTGTTCACCATGTGTATCTATCATTACTTTGTTCACCTAGTGCATCTATCACACTTTGTGTTCACCTTTAGTGTATCTATCATTACTTGTTCACCTCAGTGCATCTATCACAACTTTGTGTTCACCTTAGTTGTTATCTATCATACTTTGTTCACCTAGTGCATTTATCACACTTTTGTGTTCACCTTAGTGTATCAATCACTACTGTGTTACTTAGATGCATTATCACACTTTGTGTTCACTTTTGTGTATCTTCACACTTTGTCACTTAGTGCATCTTCACACTTTGTGTTCACCTTGTGTATCTATCACACTTTGTTCACTTAGTGCATTCATATCGACATTTGTGTTACCTTTTGTGTATCTTTCACATTTGTGGTCACTTAGCTGATCATCACACTTTGTGTTTACTTAGTGTATCTATGCCACATCTCACTGTGATACTTTCACACTTGTGTATCCCTATATTGTAGTTTCTTCACACTTGCTCACCTTGTGTATCTATCACACTCGCTCACTTTGTGTATCTATCACACGCGATCGCTTTGTATGTCTATCACACTTCTTTACTTTTAGCTGTATCTACACACATGCTCGCTAAGATTAGCATAATTTTCTTACATCCTTTCTTGGAATGTGTGGAGATTGTTATTTCTCATTCGCTTGCTTAAACTATTGCATTATTTTGCTAATAATTGCTTCATTACAGCCTCTTTGCGCATGATCATAAGCTATGTTCGGCAATCTTGCATGTCATTTGCATCTTTGCCCCGTGCTTGCGGGCACATCTCTTTTGTTATCTTGCCGTTTGTCTAAGTTTCGGCCTTGTCAAAAAATGGGTGTCTTCTGAGCTTTGGACATCACTCCACGTCACTTATAGCTTATCGAGTGTCTGTCAAAACCAGGAAGCATATTGTAGACACCCCATTTTGACCGACCTTAGGACTCAGACGTCAATGTCTAGCTGATGGCTCGTGATGTACATGTGCGCTCGTTTTCGGAGTTTCTGGAGTTTTGGCTGAGTGCCTTGCCTCCGGGCCTCTGAAACTCTTTGTGCTTGGCTGCGATTCTTATGGAACCGAACTACTTGTTTCCTTTCCTGACGAGGGAGGGAGTGGTCTCTGTAAACCCCCTCTTGTGGGTCGTAGACCACTTTCGCGCTTGGAGACTAGTTTCCCGATTTCGGAGTTTTCGGCCTGCGCGCCTGACTGGCGGGACCCGCCTTAATGATTTCTCCGTCTGGTGTGGTTCTTGAACCTACAACCTTGTTGCCTTTCGCCTTTGATGAGGGACACTTGTGCTGGGAGACCACTTTTGTGGTCGTAAACCACCTTCTGGTGCTCGTCTAGACTATTTTCCGACACTTCGGCTGCGCGCTTGCCATCTTGAACTTTCGTCTTGCACCTTTTTTGGTTTGTTTTGTACAAACCTATTTTCCTGGTTGGAATGGTGGTACAAGACGTGGGAGACCAGTTCTTTCCTTGGTGACCACTTTCCTCCCCGCCAGCAGTTTTTTTGTCGGACCAACTGCGTCTCCTTGGTCTTTGGGCCATCTTTTCCTGGTGGCACCACACCACTGCATTGTTTTCATGCTGCTGACCCTTTTCCCCCATGGGCCGACCACTTTTGTCTTGGGAGACCCACTTGTTTGGTGGTCGGCTGACCACTTCAAGTAGTTGGCCGACGCACTGCTGCTTTCACATCACTCTTTGGAGATATTTTTTAGTTATAAGCTGTGTCCGCTGGAAGGCACAGAAGGCCATCGCTTTGAGGCCAAGCTTAATTCCAACAAGCTTGTTCTTGTTCTCCTAATAAAGAGAGAACTCCCCCTCCTTCTCAAGGTTCAGAAAATACTACTTGAGCAATTATACATATTCCATTATCTATACACTCACCATTCCTCTTCCTTGTTTTGTGCCTAAACAGTGTCATTCGTTATCACACTTTTGCACACAAACAAACACACTCAAACACCATACTCTTGGAGTTGAGGTTCCCTTAGTTGTTTTGAAGTTTTTGGACTGGTTTTGTTCAAAAAGGTATGCTGGAGTTGCAGCTTGAAGGTGTTTCTTCAATGGTGAGAAATAGCAGTTTTTTAACCCTTGTTTTGCTTAGCTTTTGGACCTATTTGCATGCTGATTTAAGCTTAAAATTTCTACTACAAAACGTTTCTAATTTTTGGTCTTAAATGTTTTGTTTATAACGTCACTTTTGTGTTGCGGGTAGTCTACCCCCTCTTAGGCCTTGTTTGGTCTTGTTCTGGTGTCATCTTTTAAGCTATGTTGGGACACCTTGTTTGTGGCCTTCTCACCACTTGAAACTCAGAGGAAATTTTAGTGGTAGAATGATGTTGTGTGAGTCCACAAATAGGAGGAGGGTCATTCCCTCTCCTTTGTCTTGAACTGGCTTTATATGCCTCATCGTTTAAGCATGTTTTTAAGCTTATTTGGCCTTCCATCTTAGCTTTGTATTTGGGGTTAGTCAGCATGCATACCACTGTTCTTGACTTGGTTTTGTCACCTCATGCTGGCTTATACACTTGTGTGTAATCCTCATAAACTAGTCTTGTATGCTTCATGATAGTAGCATGTCAGTCTGAGCTATTTTGAATCCATTCAGGGCATTGCTCTTGGTGTTTTTTTGCCATGTTATACCTCGTATTAAGTTTGGTTTAATAGCCCTTGCATGCCCTTAGCACTTGTAGTGCTTCCATTCAAATAGGCCCTAATGTGTACCATGCTTTAGACCATCGATTCTACGGCATGATTTTTGGGCTTAACTTCAAGATGATTTTGTCCATGGTTTTGCATGCTCTAGCTCTATTTTGTTGTGTTTGGTCATGCATGCCTGCTTTGTATAGTTATAGTGTGCATGGTCTGCTTGGTAGCTTTGTGTGTCAAGTCATAACATGCCATTACTGGACTATTTCATGATTTGGGCATCATTTGAAATGTGACTTCGTTCATGTAGTGTGGCATACACTCGCATTTGTCACTCTTTCAATGCGTTGGAGGGTATTGTTCTTTACGCCTTAAACATGGTCATTGCGTATGCCTTCATGCCTAAGCTTCGACTATTCATTTCAATGTGTTTTTGGGGTTATCTTGCCATGATCATAACTCGTATTTTTGTTGGTGAAGCCATTCTCATGCTTAGTCTTGGTAGGTTAGTTAGTATCCACCTTATTTGCCTTGCATATTCCATGCCTTAGGCCCTTCTATGCTAGCTGTTTTGGCTTCCTTCCGATACAATGTTTTAGCTGTCATTTTGACATGTCTAGACTGTTTTGGGTTGCCTTGACCATATGCTTTCAAAGTTTTGCATAGTCAGTAGTACAAGTTGCCTATTGCTAGCTTCAAGGCTCAGGTACCTAGCATGCTTTATTTGTGTCGTGTACATGATTTGGGAACTTTAACATGAATTTCAGAGCATGCATGTCTCCCACTTCATTCATCTCTTAAGTGCCTTGAGTGTTATTGATTTATTGCCTAGTTTGTGGCTGAGCATGCAGTGCCATCTGCCTAGGTCCTCTGCGCCTTATCCAGCATTTTTTGTCTTTGTTTATACTACTTAAGCTCTGTCCATGTTTGTGTTCAATTCATTTGTGCCAGTATTTGCATGCCCCCTTGTGTAGTCCCTTTAATGGCTTTGCGCCTTTTAGGCCCTCTTGCAGCTTTACTTGTTTGTTTGAATTGATTGGCATCATTTCACACTGATTTTTAGAGCCTTTAGTGTTGTCACAATTCCATGTTTTATCGCTTTACACATGCTTGAGAGTTGGTTTTTAGGGCGCCTACTTGATAGGCCAATGCATGTGCATGGCTTGCATTGCCTTTTGTGCCTTAGTTTTCATCTGTTATGGCCACTGTTTTGGGCATGACTGAGGTCGTGTCCATTTTGGTTTAAGTCCATCGAGCATTGTATATGCCTGTTACATTGCGTTGGTATGCCATGTTACCTGTGCATTGCGTATGCCATGTTTTATTCTTTGCATTGTGTATTGCCTTTTTATTGCTTTGAGTTTGAGTGTGCATGCCATGGCATTGAGTTATGTATGTTACATTGCATTGCACTGTTTGCATGTTGTCCCATGTTATTGTTCGCATGCTCGTTCATTGTATGCATGTTTGCATGCTTAAGTTGGCATTGCATGTTGTTGCATGCTTGAGTCGCATTGGTATGACTCGATGTATGTTGCATTTTGTTTGGGAATAGGTGTTAGCTCAAACACGAGAAACGAGCGGACGTTTCATATTGAAGTGATGAAATGTGCTCTCAATTCTCGGTCGCCGACGCTCTTTGGATATTACATGTGATAGAGTCTGGGCTTTATTGTTTTTACTTGTGCATTCATTACATTGAATTATGCAATTTGGCTTCTCGGCCATCAATGCATCGAGATGCTTGCAATTGGTGGCCCGAGGGTTGGAGAACCACAGTCCCTTGCGCTCATGAAATGATAGGGGAGGCGTGCGTTGATGCACACATATCTATGCAATACATTGCCATGCCATTTCTTCTCTCCTGTTGCAGCAACTGGAGAAATGCAGCAAAAACTGGCCGGCGCCAGAGAAAAACTAGTGGCCAACCACCTTTTTCTTGGTCTAAAGCAACCAAAATACTTGTCGGCAGTGGCTGGAAACTTTCCTAGGTGGGTCGCCATCCTCTCACAGGTCCCCAAGGTGAGTTAGATGCTTTTTTTGGAGCTTGTGCAAGCGTTCTGAGAACAATTGCAAACAGAGGCAATCGGGGATCGCGTTGGATTTCTGAACGAGGCAAACCGAGCCATGATGCACTCGTTCTTCCTCTGAGAACATTGTTTTACTGCTCTTACTTAGTAATTTGCTTAGTTAGTTTATGCTGTGGATTCTGTACTAGTACTTATTGCGTTTAGCTTGCTTATGTTTTGTAATAGTTTTAGTTAACTGGATTAGTTAATTAGTTTATTTTGTGATAATTAGTTTAATTAGCTTAGATGTTCTAGTTAGCTCATTATTCGGACCCTCCGTCAGAGGGCCAATTGTTGTATAGTGTGCTCGGTGTGATGCATGGTCTTACCAACCCCATTTCTTTCTCCTCTTTTACTTAACCGCTTATGATGGTTAGTTTTTAGGGCATATTTTGATTAGCATTACTTACTGCTCGCTGTGTGAATCCAATTCATCTGGTATGCATGCCCGGGCTTCGGCGCATCATACTAAACTGCAATTGTACTTCAATTCCAATTTGATACATGTATCAAGTTGCATTTCATATGCCATCTTAGAATAGCCGAGCCTCTCTGAGTTAATTTTTGCATTGTTGCATTAGCCATTCATCTAACATGAACTTAGATCATGCATTGATTTCTAATTAGTTTTCTCTGTTTTGGCTTGGAGTTATACTGTGGAGTTTATCGGCTTTAGTACACTGCATGTGTGTTAATGTTGCCATGTAAGGGCATGCTTGCCATGAGGCTAACTGCTTATTGATAAACTGCCTGAATCCTGTGGGTGAAGGTTGGATTGCTTGAATTGAACAATTTCATCAAATCCCGATTAGCCCTACTTACGAGTAGCAAACTTCAAATTCATTTTTCACAAACGAATATGCAAATGTTTTGTTCTAACTTAGGGCGATCTGGTCTATACTGTTTGCTGTGCACATAACATAGTAATCTAGTTAATAAACGAATAAGAACACAGTGTGTTTTCAAAATACAAATATCATGCTTAGTAATGCCGATCTTTTGATGGGGCGGGTGGGTGCTCATTGCAATGACCTTCCCCTCTCATACCCAAGTTCCCGTAGCCGACGGCAACTTTGGTGATGACGAACATGGTGGCCTGTAGGCGAGATCAGGGTTTTCCTAAATTCCCCCAAAATAAAATATTTAGGTGGCGACTTTGTTTCTGGGCAAAGCAGTCCATGTTTGGCCTTTTATAAAAATCAATTTCCAAAACGATTGTCGGATTGGACTCTTTGGTGATTGATAACGGTCTCACATTGCACTTTGTGAGATTAGATTTAGAACCGTGACATGAGTCGAACTTGTAGTAGCTTACGAGACAAAACAAGGAATTCGATGCTCCTCGCAGCACGGAAGCCCGGAGAGTCTCGGTGGCCCGTCCTTAAGCTACTAACACCAGTCTCAAACAGCAAGATACTTATATCGATAGCTTACTTCGGCTGCACTTTTGTTTGTTGTAGAAAAAGAAAGAACCGCAGCTCGAATATCATAGTAAACCTTTAATAGCCAAGAAATTGAATCCATAATTCGAAGCCCGGTGTATTAAAATTCCTACTCAATCAGGTCTGTGATGCTGCTTCAAAGATGGCTATAAACTTTGCTTCCATTGTTGACGAGTGCAATTATAGTCTCTTTGGCTCTCTCCACGAACACAACACGCCTGCTAGTAGATAGAATATCCTAAAGTGGGATTTTCTGGATCTCGACAACCACAAAATCCGTAGTCTGATATCTAACCACCTCAAGATAGTCAACATGGTGAAGTAAGAATGTAGTTCCTTGTCCCGTTTCAGTACCTCATGGACTTTCTTTTGCAAACTTCCAATGTTCCATTCCTGGAATTTGCTTTTGGTATCTTCAAGGTATCCCAACCGCAAAGCAATGTCAGGGTGGTGTACAACGTAGAGCATGCATTAAACTGCCAGACAGACGCATTAGGAATGCTACCATTTGTTTCCTTTTCCAATCATTCTCAGGACATATGACTTCAATCTGAATATGTCACACTTTGAAATGGTGTGCCTTTTAGGGTGCAATCACTCATCCTGAATTTCTCAAAACCCTTTCAATGATAGGCTTTATGAATACATCTTAAGCAGTTCTTTTCGGACCTGTCTCTCTGATCTATGCCAGACATAAGAAGTTTACCCATATCCTTTCATTTCAAAATTTTGGAAAGAAATGTTGGTTAGTATCTGACAAACAAACCCAAATCTAGATGCAAGTAAAATGTTTACCCACATATAGAACTAGAAAAATGTATTTGCTCCACTAACTTAAGGTATATACATGTCCTACAATGTTCTCCATAAAACCATATAAGTAATAACATTTGTGGAACGTTAATACCACTGTCGAGAAGCTTGTTTTAGTCCATATATGGATTTCTTAAGCTTGCAAACTAAGTGACTATCATAACAGAACAATAAACATTTTCAGGTTACTTCATATGTATTTCTTCCTCAAGATCCCCATTTAAAAATGCCCGTTTTCACATCCATTTGATATAACTTCTAAATCAAATGCGCTACTAATTGCCATGATAATTCTAAATGAATCCTTTTTAGAAATCGAGAAAATGTATTATGATAATCGATGCCGTTCTCTTTGAGTAAAACCCTTAGCTACAAGTCTGGCCTTATATTGTTCGACGTTGCCATTTGAGTCTTTCTTGGTCTAATAGACCCATTTATAACCAACAACTTTAACTCCCTTAGACAACTCGACAATTTCCCAAATGTATTCTTAGCCATAGATTCCAATTCTTCCTTCATGGAATCATACCATAAATTTAGAATCATCCATATTCTTGGCATTGGAAACGAAAAATAGGATCATCCTTAGGTCCAATGTCAAAATCAGACTTCACTTAATAGTATACAAAAATCATCACACGAATTACTGACTTTCTAGCTCGTGAGGATCTCCTTAATTCTGTAGTCTCAATTGGGACTTGAGCTACCTCTATGTTGACTTGTTCCTCTTGTGGTGGAAGTTCTTGAATTTGTTGATTTTCAAGAATATCGGGTTAATTATGTTGAAAGACAACCAATTCACCTATATTCATGGGTGTTGTATCAGGATCCCGTGATTCCTTCCACTCTATCTTTCGAGGGTAACTCCCACTAGGGTCAACTTCCTCAATAAACTTAGCATTTCTGGCTTCAACAATTCTAAGTGAATTTGAAGGACAATAAAATCTGTAACCCTTGGAGTTTTCCGCATAGCCTATGAAAAAACCACTAACTGTTCTGGGGTCCAATTTCTTTAAATGTGGGTTATACACCCTCACTTCAACTGGACAACCCCAAACATGTAAGTGTCTTAAACTTGACTTCCATCTTTTCCATAACTCAAACGGTGTTTTGGGAACAACCTTGGATGGAACCCTGTTTAAGATATACACAGCGGTTTTCGAAGCTTCACTCCATAAATTTATAGACACATTAGAATAACTAAGCATGCTCCTTACCATGTCCATAAGTGTTCGGTTCTTTCTTTCAGCAACACCATTTTGTTGTGATGTGCCAGGCATTGAATATTGTGCAATAATGCCTTCTTCTTTAAGGAACTTAGCAAATGGACCTGGTAATTGTCCCAATTCTGTGTACCTCCCATAATATTCTTCATCCTGTCTGACCTCATAATTTTAATTTTCTTTTCTGTTTGTTTCTCTACCTCTACTTTATAAACTTTAAAGGCATCAAGTGCCTCGGCCTTATCAAACAAGAGGTAGAGATACATGTATCGTGTATAATCATCAATAAATGAGATAAAATATCTTTGACCATTCAGAGAAGGCAGAGTAAATGGTCCACAAATATCAGTGTATGATTCCAAGAATTTCCTCGCTCTTTTTGGAATCTTTACTGGTCTCGTTGGTCTGCTTTCCCTTTATGCATTCCACACAAATACCAAAGTTAGTAAAATCAAAGAGTCAGAAGGACTTCATCATTAACCAACCTCTTTATTCTCTCAATGGAGATATGTCTTAATCTCTTATGTCAAAGCATAGAGGAGGACTCATCAACAATTACGCTTAATGCCAATATCACCATGTAAGGTTAAAAGATTTTGTTCAAAAACAGGATCCAAATTTAATTTGTACAAACCATTAATTAAAGTACAAAATCCTATAGAAATAGAGTTTTTAAACAAACTAAAATTTTCTCTAACAAACTGAAATTCAAATCCAAAAGGTACTAGTCTAGAAATAGAAATTAAATTTTTAGAAAAAGATGGAATGTAAAAAGTGTTTTCAAGATCCAAAACAAAGCCATTCTTTAAAACAAATCTGAAAATTCCCACAGCTTCGACGTGTGAACACATCCCATTGCCCGAATAGATGCCTTGTTCACTTCCCATCAGTTTCCTTAGGCTGAAGAAGCCCTGCATGGTACTAGCAATGTGAATTGTAGAACCCCAAATCAATCCACCAATCAAATTGATGAGTATTAACAAAATTAGATTCATAACACAGAAGAGATATGAGATTACCTTTCTTCTCAAGCCATTTCTTATACGTGGGGCATTCTTTCATGTGACCTTTTTTTCTTGCAGAAGAAGCATGCATCCTTATTGCCATGATTTTTAAATGGCACTTTACCAAGCTTCTTCAATTTTTGATCACATTTGCCCCTTTTTCATTGCCCTCCTTTATGTGTTACTAGATGAGCATTTTCCACTTTTCCATGCTTCAATCTCTCCTCCTCTTGAACACGCATGCTCAAAAGTTCATTGATAGGCCATTTTTCCTTCTGTGTGTTGTAAGAAATTTGGAATGCTCCATATTCCACAGAAAAAGAATTGAGTGTGAAATTGACAAGAAATGACTTAGAAATCTCAATCTCTAAGGACTTAGACAAGCTTCAATGTCCCTTATTCCATAATGTGCTCACGCACACTCCTAGAATTGTTATGATTCATTCTTGATAGTTTGTTCATTAGGGTGCTTGCCAATGCCTTGTCAGAACTAACATATTGCTCTTCAATAGCCCTCATATAGTTCTTGACCTTATCAGATGGTGGGATTGAGCCCCTAATGCTCAGCTGATAAGTAACTTTATGAACATTATGCTTAAGCGATTAGATTGCTTAAACTTATCATAAGCACTCTTTTCTACAGCGGAACTCTCGTTCCTGGGTTCAGGAGGTTCATCCACACGGAGTGCCAGATCGGGGTCCATGCACCCTAATGTTAGAAGAATTTTGTCCTTCCAGTCCGAAAAATTATCATCTTTCAAGAATGGAATACGAGAAGACTCATTAGATAATACAGATGTAGAAATCACTGCAATTACCAAGAACATCATTAACACTTTGAAACAATAACTATAGTTTGAATGAACCAATGTCAAATTCAGTAACAAATCTAAACCTTCTTGTGGGTAGAGGTCACTAAACTTTATTAGATTTGCTATTACTTTCTAATAAGACTAATGGATTCTGAAATATTCAAAGGAAAAGAAAACTTATACCTATGGGTTTAGAGTGTTCAATCCCTTTAATACCCAATCCATTATCTTATTCCAATTTAAATTTCATAAATAACTATTTTCCTGTGGGACTGAGAAATTATTTATAAAACATAATTGCAATATAAAAATGTTAAATTATTTTTTTTTTTTAACTTTATGTGATCAAAATACTGAGGATCACTACATCTTTATGTCTTAAGATGCTGTGGCTATTCTTAAAACAAATATATATATATATATATATATAAATTTATTTATTTATTTATTTATGGCATAATTTATTAATGTGAGTAATTCCTTATGGTCACAACAAGTACATAATCCTTTAATGCATATAATGTATAATACATGCAATCAGATTAATATCACATGAATCCTAAGACCAAAACACATGTAATTCAAACTCATACTAGATTTTGTTTAAAAGTTGGACCAAAATAAATTCCAAAAGTCTAACACATAGTGTATACATGCTCTTATTTCACATAAATTTTCATGGCATAAAGTAACAATTTTATCATTATTTGTACATGCAGTAGTGTCTTGTGTTACAGTCATAAATATAAAGCTAGGATTTCGTCAAATAGTGAACACGTTGGTATAACAAAGATAATGATGGGACAGAGATATGAATAAGATCGAATATGATTTGGCCTCCATAAAATTAATAATGCTAAACAACATAACAAAACTTGGCTTTGATACCAATTGTGATAATTAAAATAATTTAATTAGGAAAGAAGAATACCTCCTGCCATGATGTCCAAACCTTTCAATCTCATTCTTTGAATGATCAAGTCTTGAATGTATAAGCAAAACTCACTCACAAAACACTTTCACAAAACTATAAGGAAAGTGAAAGGAATAAAGTTTCAAGCATATTCTATTCAAAAAAAAAAAAAAAAAAGGCTTTTTTTTTTGGATCTTTAGAAAAATGAACAAAAATATCGTTATGTATAAACCACGCATGGCCTTATCTTGTTTATACCCCCACAAGCCAAGCTTTTGCTGGTCAACTCCAACGAGGAGGCAAATTGATTGCTCTTTTGGCAAGTTAGGCTCCAATTCTTTACTGATTAAAATATAATATATATATATATATATTATTTATATAATAATATAAATAAATGAATAAAACATGTGACATATGAGCCACTTTATGGATATGCTTACCTGGTAGGCTAAGGATGGGCGGTAAAGAAACTGACAAGTTAAAATTGATGAATTCTTACTTTGGGAACGTTTTGTCCATTTCGCTTGGCGAAAAGAGAGCTGATGAGCTCAGAAAGAGGCCATTGAGTTGGGCGGCGGACATGGTGCACGAGTGCTTGGAAAGTGCGGTGGCAAAAGAGCACTTCCTAGACTTAATAGACTGGGTAGAGCCTCACCGTCTAGAGCCGGCTCTTACAAAGATATATGCTAACGGTGGGGATGAGGATACCGGACCAGCTTTTATGCTGTCAGCTGAGTAGTAGTTTCCGGTGTCAAAGGTGGACTTTGGGTGGGGAAAGCCAATGTTAGGGTCGCACCATTTCCCTTGGGGTATGGAGACTGGGTATGTGATGCCCATGCCGAGTCCACTAGGGAATGGTGATTGGGTTGTCTATATGCACCTGTTGAAAGGCCAAATGGAGTTGATAGAAACACATTTGGCTCATGTGTTTAGGCCCTTGACTTTTAGGGGTTGTTTGGGATGTCCTAAATAAGTGCACATTTTGTCTTTTTATACTAAAAAGTAGAGGAAAAAAATATGAATGTTTGAGTTAACTTTTTGACTTTTTAAGAAAAAATGTGTATTAAAATATTGTATAAAATTGTAAAATTACGAAATTACCCTTGCTGACACTGCGCAGTGCACTTTCTGTCACTTTTCAAAAATTTTTTTTTTTATATCACATCAATGGCTACAAGTGTGCCACGTTGAAAATTTTGTTGGAATGTGTGGCTGCACAGTTTGTGCAACGCTGTTTTGTTTTGTTTTGTTTTTTTTTCAATTGATAGATTTCTCGCCAAAAAGAGGTAAATAGTATGAACTTATTTACTTTTTTATAAACTTTTTTACTTTTTTAGTGACTTTTTGACTTTTTGAATTTTTTTGAGGATGTCAAACTTGGCCTTAGTTAGCTGAATCCTATTTGATAAAAAGAAGGGTTAATTTTACTTTTACATTTTGAATTATTTGAATATTTTGAACTATCAATTTGATTTAGGCCTTGATAATTAATAGACTATTTTAATAAAAATAAATAAAAAAGTCACTATAAATAATCAAATCACTGCCTACTTTTTTAATACATAATTTCATAGAAAGATTAAAAAAAAAATTACCAAAATAATTAATTCCCAAAACAACAATTAATATTCATGTTTTTACGTGCTAGTAAGTCGGATTGGAAACAATCATTTATAACATCATTGACATTATTCAGATGCTTTAGGGTGAATTGTGGTAGATCAAAAAGTACAAAATTCTTAGAGTGACACGTGTCGCACTTGATAGAAAAATGGCTGAGATTGAAAGATACCAAAACTGTGTCGGTTTTTGTTGGAGGGAGGAGACTTTTAGAATTACCGGTGGTAATTCAAAACACACAGAGAGATATATTAAAGTTGAAAACTCAACTTTAATCAATATTGGAAAACAAACACAATGGAGAAAGCCTCTCTTTCTCTGAAACTCTTACACTCACTATTAAAAAAATGACATTTTGCTACTATATAATTTGCAACCACCTAATTATCAGTCACAAATAATCAATTCATTCCTTATATTTTTTTTTCTTCTCCCTTTTCTTATAATTGCCCTAGCCCTTTTTCACAAACATTGATATCGTGTCTCTCTCTCTCTCTCTCTCTCTCTCTTAAATCAATCATCAAAGCTCTCACTTTTTCGATTACCATTGACATTTCTCTCTCCTTCAGTCCCCTTGCCTCGCCTTCGCCCCTGCCCTCTTTAACCTCTGTGTGTGTGTGTGTGTGTATACATACATATATTTGTGTATATATCGCTGATAGCATGTGTTCTAGATGATTCTAGAGAGAGAATTGACAAATAGTTCTGAAGATCTATGGCGGATCGTTCTCTCTCTCTCTCTTCCTCTCTCTCTCTTTTGCACGCGTTTAAAAGACTTGTATAGCTCTACTTTCTCGCCCGCTCGTTCGTCAACTTACTCACTCGCCATCGTCGTCTGAAGATCTCCAGGCGTATAAATCTCTCTAAATCCCTCTCTCTCTCTTTCGCAATCTCTCTCTCTCTCTCTCTCTAGCCACACACACATATCATACGAGGAAGCTTTGGCTTGACTCATTCCTTTCTCATCTGTGTACATGTATGTACTGGTTCAACTCATTTCATTCTTGCCCTATTTTCTTGCAGTTTTCCATATCTATTAGTGTATATCTCTCAATTTCTTCTTCAATACATTATAGTGAGTAGTACATTATCATTTTTAACTTGGAATCAAGATTTCATTAATTGTCAACAAGTTTTAATTCATTGAGGCAAGAACTAGTAAATTTGAATTTGGAAGATAAAAAGTCCTAGTATTGAATTTGCTTGATTTATATGTGATATTTAATTAGTTCGTTGATTATGCTGACTGGATTTGCTAGTTGATTCATTTGGCAGCATTGATATTGACATGAATCTTTATCACCTGGTACAAGTGTATTCATCATTGCTCTTGCTGTTGGAACTTTTGCTTGTTGGATGTTGTGAATGTCTTTGGTGATTTCTATAATCATATTTTTTTGTATATCTTTGGAGAAAGGAGGGAGGGAGGAAAATTTTCAAATTTATTCGGTCCAATCAAGAAACATATAACAAATTCTAAATTCTTACAATTCCATTTACATAGTTGATGTGAATTTTCATGGATGTTGAACAATTAACTTTTGGGATCTTTTGCAGGTACTACAAAAGTTGATTGATAAAGAGTTTAAGGAATTATACATTTGCGCACTTCAACATTGCATAAGAAGCTGATTGATGAAGATTTTAAGGAATTATACATTTTTTAACTTCAACATTGCATAAGAAGATTGCATCTGCTTTCCATGATTTCATCAAACTTTCAGGTTCTGAAAACAAGCTGGAGGCATTGCTGCATGTCTATTTATGTTGATCTTTGTAATTGTTCTATACTGATCACCAGTAATAAAGCAGTGGTAGTTTGGCATTGATAGCAATAGTAATAGTAGCAATGACCTATCTTTTCTCCTGACGAAAAAAGTGTTTTACACATAAGAACATAGACATCATGTTGAGGGTGTTACATGGCTATCGGATTACAAATGGAATTCTAATGCTTTTGAGACAAATTATTTGTATGTCATTTAAAAAACTTTTCCAAAAGGTGTACTGTCTGATACTTAATTTTTTGCTACAGTGGATAGCTAAACTTGATTAGCATGACTATGGAAGGGAAAAAAAAAAAAGATGTCTCTAAGGGATCTAAATCTTATGGTGGAAGTAGGATGACTTCTAATTGTATCCCAAAACCTTGTGTTGTAAGGGAAAGATGAATTTTATTTTATATTTGTTTAATATTTTATACAATTGTTGAAGCCAAAGTTTGATTATTGAAAAGCATATGATTCTATCTAATCTCTAATCTCTAACTCTCATGACCCAAGCTTCACATGAAGCTGACAACTCTTATTTTACCTATCATGTTTGGGGAACATTTGATAGAACGACTTAAGTGTTAACCTTGGCAGCAGCAATATTAAAGTTTATCTACAAAGCTAAACACTAATAGAATTGAGTTTGTGTAACTTTATAATTATTTTGATCAATAACTAAATTCACATTCTGCAATTTGATAATGTCAATACAGGTCCTTGAGCCAAGTTTAGCGAAGGGAAATAGAGTGATGGTGTTTTGCAACACATTTAATTCTAGTCGCGCTGTGGACCAATTTCTCAGCGAAAATCAAATCTCTATTGTTAATTACCATAGAGAGGTGCCAGCAGAACAAAGGTGAGTTAGACGAGATATTATTTTCTGTTATAGCTTCACGTATATATATATATATATATATGTTTGCCAGAGTGTTTGCACCCATTTTGGCGCTTTTAGTGGATTGCTGAAGGGCATTACACTAAATGAGCTAAGCTTTTTGATTTTGTTCTTCTTGTGAGGAATGAGGCTAAGAATTGTGATTGGTGGATTTAGTATTTGATAGGTGTGAATCAATGGAACTGTGATTTGGTTTTGAGCTGTAATTAGTAGTAACCTTGTTCGACATAAGAGTATGGCAAGTTCAATACCCCTTGAAGTGCTGATGCCTTGAAAATCTAGGTTGTGGACTTCCAAATGGTCAGTTTGGTGATAATATCAAATGCACTTCCATATGTCTCTTATAAAATGTGAACTAGAACAAGCTATAGTTGGACTGCCCAATTGTTCCTATCATTTCAAGTCACATTTTGTTTGATTTTGTTTTCTTTTGATTTGCTATTCTAACAGTTTTCATATGATTGTTTGAACTTCACTGTTTTCAGAAAGCAGTTGATGAAACCAAAAGACGTCTGTATTCTCAAGAGTTGCTTCTAGATTTTCTAACAAGACTTTGAAGGAGTGCCCTATTTCTTGTTCCCATACACTAGTTTTTATGTGTTAGGGTGGGTAATTGCAAGTATTCTTGGAATCAGAATTACTGTAACCTCAAATGTTCTTTGTAATTGCAAGAGGTGGAAAACCTTTGCAAGATTCTTTCAGGAACTCCTTGTTATTGTCGCACACTTTTTTTTTTTTTTTGAAGAAGAAGAAGAAGAAAAAGAATTTTATTTAGAGAAGAGATAGAAAATAATGCATGAATGCTAAATTTTTTGCAAATATCTCTTTATATTTATTGTGTATAATAATTGAATATATATATATATGAAAATACAGGTTGCCAAAATATTATAGGCATTTAAAATTTTTTTTTTGTGACGATAACAAGATGGTCGCTAATACATTATAGGTATTTTTTTTTTCAACGACAAAACATCAGTCGCTATAAGTAGGTTAGGCAGTTGCAAATAGTTTACAACTGTTGTTTTGCGGTCGCAAAAAGTATTTGCCACCCCACATTCGTGTCCCCCATTTGCCTTCGCATGGGCCATCACAAAAGGTCTTTTGCGAATGTATTTCTATTATTTGCGACGGCTTGTAACGGTCGCAAAAAATACTTTTTTTAATTGTGACTCTCTCTCTTTTTTATTCTTATTAGCTCCCACAACTTAGAACTATCAGAATCCTTACATATTTATAGCTAAACATTGATAATATGAATGCGTTAAATATACTACAACAAAACTATTCAAACTTGAATTCTTTAGCTGTCAGACCTATAGCAACATGTAACAATCCTTGAACCCTTGTTTCTAGCAAACTTGTTCCTACTCCTAGCTAGTTCGATGGAGAAGCAAAGATTACTTCACAATATCCCCCTTAATCTTGATTCTCCGCGTTGCTTCATCCTTTTCTTTTTCTACAACATCACTACAAGCCATGAGCAACAAAACTTCTTCATTTTTTGCCAAGTTTACATACTCATCAACTTTGCCATATGTTGCTTCTTCCATGCACTCATGACTATAATGTCCATATAGATTTCATTTATAGCGTTGCAACTCTTCTGTGCACTCATTACTATAGTGACCATACTCTTTGCAATTATAGCATTGCACGTAGCTTCTGTCATGACCACTTATTTTTCCGTTAACCCACTATTGACCTCTTCCTCATGGAGCAACCATCTGTTGTCCTCTCTTATCAACCATCTGTTGACTGCTGTCTCTAGAAACAACCATTTGTTGTTTTCTATTGTCAATCATCTGTTGACCTCTTCTATTTTGTAGAACAACCACATGTTGTCCTCTGTTGTCAACCAATTATTGAATTATGCCCTTTATGTTGGGGCTTCTTCTGTGATGTCTCGAGCCGGTGACCCAACTTGAGTGTATCTTTTTGAACTGAGCATTTTCTTTGGAATCTCTAGTGTCGGGTGATGTGTTGGTGTTTGAGAACTGAACCTGGTTTAATCTTCTTGATGTTTGAGTTAGAATTTTTGAGTTTCGACCGTAAGGACAAAAACCAGAGACATGGAATCACTTTAGAAAGGATTGGGCTTAAGCAGGTGCGGCAGGTAGGCCCACACATGCGGATTAGTATAGAGAAAAAATTGGTTCTGGGTTTAGGGGCCCGCACATGCAGCAAAGTGAGGTAGCAAAAGAGTTTGGTTCTATAGTGGATCGCACGTTTGGCTAAATGGCACTGCACATGGGGAAGGGACCATGACACATGCGGCAAAGCGTGTTTCTACCTTGATTTTCATGCTCAGTCTCCTTAAATATGATCACACCTCTCTTTTCCATCACTTTTCTCCATTCTCACTCTCTACTCTTTTCTCCCCTTATTCTATTTAAACCTCCACCTAAAAATTTACAAATCCTTCAATCCAACAAAATCAAGGAAGATTTTGGTACTAGTTCTTAGAGCCAAATCGACGAGCATTCCAAGGGCTAAGTGTAGATTGGTGGAGATCAAAATCCGGTGATGTTGAAATTTGAGAGTTTTCTTCTTGGTTGTTCTCTTCTCTTCAAGAGGTAGGGATTGCTTTTCTTTTGTTCAATACATCGTTATAGATAGATGTGTGATAGTTTCTATTATATCAAAAACATGATTTTGATAAGAGATTTTCAAAATGCATGTAGATGAGAGTTAAGATTTCGAATTGAAAGAGTTGAATCTTGTGTTTTATTGCTGATCATGGAAATTTGAGTTAATAGAATATGGTTATGATGATTGAAGTAAAAAGCCAAAATTTTTAATGTAATATTTATGAGAAAATAAGAGGAGTTAATTCTTGTATAATTGTTAAGCTACATTGCTTATTGTAAAATTAGAAATGTGATAAGCGAAGAGAAACAAATAAATGGTTGCCATGAAAATGGTTTATGTTGTAACTGTTAACGATTGGAACTAATGGGATTAATTATAAAGATATGTGATATTATGATTGTTGATGTAAATTTTGTCAATATTGATAACATTGAAGTTGGGGAAACATTATGAGAATTATATTATTTTAATTTATGAGATTTAATGTCATCTATTGTTTAGAAATTTTGTCATTGGTCATCAGTAGAGGATGGTAATTGTTGTTCTAGAGAAACTCTTAGATGTTATGTGTAGTTGATTAATTTGCGTAATTTAGAATGATATGGAAACTTGATGAGATGGATGATAAAAGTGCTATATAGAGGTTATAAGTTCCTTCTGATTAGCACCCAATAAAATGGATCGTGCTTTGAATGATAGGTTATAATCTCCTTCCAGCTAGCGCCTGGTGAAGTGGTATGGAAGTTCTATTTCATACCGGATAATGACCAATAAAGCGTGGCAACTTGAGATAGGTTTCGTTTCCTTTTGGCTTACACTCGTGTAGACACCCCATTTTTGACCGACCTTAAGACTTGGACGCGACTGATGGTTTACATGGCGGAGAAAGGTCTGCAGGGAAAAGGTTCAGTTTCTTCGGCAAGGTGAGAGTCAAATCTCGACTTCGTATCCCTTTTTGGACCAAAACAATCTTGACCAAAAGATTTTAGATCTTAAAACCCTCTCTTTCAAAACGTTTTTGCAATAAAGTTTTTACGATATTCCGAGGCTCGTATTTTGTCGAATGTTGCGCTTTTCGGTAAACTGAGCAAGGACAAAGTGGAAATGAATAAAAGAGAGATGAAATCTTTGAAATATATTTCAAAACACCTTGTCTAGGGGTTTGGAGTTGAAGAAAAGAGGAGAAAAGAGAGGAAAACTAGTTTGGGAGAAGTTCGGCATGAATCCGGGTAGGACCGAAACTGCGCGACTTCACCGAAACGGGCATAACTCTTTGCACAGGAGGAATTTTGATGCAAGGTTGGCGCCATTGGAAAGCTAACTTCTGGGGCTTCAATGTGGCCACATGGAGGACCAGAAAATCAGATGGAAGACTAGAAAAATCAGGTGGTCCAAAGTGGTTCAGCATGAATCCGGGAGGATCAAAAACTGCGCGGCTTCACCGAAACAGGCATAACTCTTTTCACAAAAGGAATTTAGATGTGAGGAAATTACCATTGGAATGGAGACTTTTGGGGCTTCATTTCACACTCAAGAATCTCCTAAAACCAAGTCTGGGTGGGGGAGATGTGGTTGGTTGAAGTCCAGTTGGACCGAATCTGCGCGGCTTTACTAAAACAGGCATAACTTTTTGCACAGGAGGAATTTTAACGCAAGGTTTGCGGCATTGGAAAGATAACTTCAAGGGATTCATGGTCGACCAGCTTTAGACCTTGAACCTTTTGAACCCCGGTCGGACGACCAAGGCAAGTGGTCGGCCGGCCACTTGAACTGGTCGGCCAGCTACCCTCTGTTTTGTCTCTCTGAGTGTGTTCCAGCTGTGCCAGTTGGGAGCCATTTGCAGCATCCTCCATACACGTGTATGGAGGATCTTCAAAGTTGTTTTTAGCTTCCAAGTGAAGCTTTAGACCTCTTTGTCTATATAGGAGGTCTTCCCTCTCCTTTGGGCTGGTTAGAAAAACCAGCCAAGGCTTACACACCTCTCCCTCCATATCTCTCTCTTCCAAGCTCCAAAACCCTAATATTCTTGGCCATTTACACTACAACTCCTAGCCTACCACCTCCACCATCCATTCCAGCCCCTTGAAGCTGATTTCTAGAGGTGGAAGGTTCACTAACTTGGTCCAAAAGCTCCAGCTTTGCTGCTCTTCAAAGGTAAGTGCCTATTTCCCTTAAACTTGCATTTTTTTGCATGATTGATTAGCCCTACTTGCAAGTATTTCTGGACTTCAACATAAATTGAAAAAGTTCTTATTTTGAGCCCCTCTTCAACTTTGTTTCAGGACACTTTACTATTTGAGGTCATCTACTTCCCCTTACCCTCTATCTCTCTTTTAGGGCTATTTTTGCATCATATTTTAGCCCTACTTGTGAACATTTTCAAGAGTTGTCATAAACTGAAAAAGTTCTTATTTTGAGCCCCTATTCAAGTTTCATTAAGGGAATTTTTCTATTTTGGGTCATCCTCCCCTATGCATGCTTCATCTCTTCATGATTAAGGCTATGCATTAGAGCACTTGCATTGGCCATGGTTTGGCCTCTTAGCCACTGAAATCCAGTGGATTTTCAGTGGCTTAGATGCATTTTTGAGGGCCAAAATTAGAGGGGGGGTGACCCCCTCTCTCCTTGTCTTGTTTGGGGGTCTTTTAGGCCTTCCAAAGGGGCTCTATTTTGCATACATTGAAGTCTTGTTTCAGGTCCAATTTTGTGGTTTTTAAGGTCTACCTTAGGTCTGTCCAAGGCCCTTTTGATCATATTTTATGTCTACAATGCATGTGTAGAACAATTCCATTCAAGGCCTTTTGAGGGGACCTTTCTTTGCATGCTTCCTTGACTGATTTTAGGGCTAATTTTGTGAGTTTTAGGGCTGTCATAATCCATTTCCAGAGTTGGTTTGATCATGCTTCATGTCCATCTTGTATGTGCTTAACAACCCTTTGAATGGCCTTCCAAAGAAGCCCCTCATTTTTGCATGCATTGGCTGTATTTCAGTGATTATTTAGGTATATTTTGGCATGTTTTATTCACTGTTTTGGGCTGGTTTGGTGAGTTTTCATTTGCTTCATATACATGCCATGTAAACCATGCTTGCTAGCCAATGTTGCATGCTATTTTAGTCCATCATGTTAGCATCTTTTGGCCATGTTCTAAACTAGAAATGTGCATCTTTTGGGACTGCCTTGGCTCTGTGTTTAGACTTCATAATCAAATAATGCTTTCTTTGTATACTTGTGGTTCAATGTATTGGACCAATTTTGAGTTTCGGGGCTTATTCCATGCATCGGGTGCCATATTCCCATGTTTCGGGACCATTTAGCATTATGTTTCAGTGCTAAAAATTACATGCTTGAATGCCATGCTTCATCCTTGCCATGTTTTGGTAGAGTGGCATTTAATGCCTTAGGTTAGGTCCTCGGTATGCGTGCATGTGTGCACGCATTTCGATTGTCTCATTTTCATCTTATGGCCACTGATGTGAGTGTGGCTGAGGTCCACTCATGTTGGTGTAAGTCCATTATGCATTGTGTATGCCTTTTCAATTCATAGCATTGCGTATGCTAGGTTGCGTGTTAGAGCATTGTGTATGCCATTTTATAGCATTGCATATGCTAGGTTGTATGTTAGTCGCATTGTGTATGCCATCTCATTTGCATTGCGTTTGGGATAAGAGTTAGCCCGAGCACGGGAAACAAAGGACGTTTCGTACTCCGAGTGATGGAACGTGTCTCAATTCCCTGTCGCCGACACTCTGGATTACCCATGATGAAATTTAGGTCTTGTTGTGTTTTCATGTGCATTCATCTCATATTGAGTCGTGCAATTCGGCTCCTCGGCCATTATGCATCGATATACGTGATTGGTGGCATGAGGATCGAAGACTACACTCCCTGAAGAGTAGTCATGCATACATATGTGAAATACTTTGCCATGCCCCTTTGTTGCTCTCTGTTGCAGTAAATCAGAAATCAACGGCCTTCTGGAGCGTTGCGCAATATTCCGAAAACAATTGCAAACAGAGGCAAACCGAGGCATCGCAATGGATTTCCGCGCCAGGCAACTCAAGCATGCATCTCCCGTCATTCAGAACAGAGCTGAGGCAGTCCATAGGCTTGCATGCTAAATTACTCGCTTTCCTAGATTAATTTGTTAATTAATTAGGGTTTTGCAATATTTAATTATTCATTTCGGACTGTGTTATCATTCGGACTGTATTATTCTTTCGGACCCTCCGAGTGAGGGCACAATTGTAATAAGTGTGCGTGCGTGTGATGTATGTCTTCCAACCCCACGTCTTTCTCCCTTTTATTTACCAGCTTATGATGGTTAGATTAGGGCATGTTTCAATTAGCATACAGTATGATAGCATGTTTGTATTCATTCATCTGTCTTGCATGCACCGGGCTCGGCGCTTCATACTAACTGCATTTGTATTTCAATTCCGAGTTGAATACTTATTAGTTGTAGCATTTCACATGCCATCTTTAGAATAGCCGAGCCTATCTTAATTGCATTTTGCATGTGTTGCTTTAGGCATTTCTGTATAGTTAGGATCATGCATGGATTTCTAACATAGCTTTTGTTTTGGCTTGGAGTAATCGGTAAGTGTTTATGCTTTAGCATCCTTGCATGCGTGTGAGTGACTGCCATGATAGCATGCTTACCATGAGGCTAAGTGCTTATATGATGTAACTGCCTGACTGCCTGTGGGTGAAGGGTGGGTTGCTTGAGTTGCAATAATTCGTCAAAACCCGTGTTTTAGCCTACTTGCGAGTAGCAAACTTCAATCCATTTTCAAAACAAACGGATATGCGATGCTTTGTTCCAACTCAAACGATCCAGTCTATACTTGTATGTTGTGCGCATCACATAGTAATCTAGGCTAATAACGGATTAAGAACGCATAATGTTTTCAAAACTCGATATCATGGTTAGTAGAGGCCGATCTTTGATCGGCGAGCGGGAGTGCTCACGAAGTGACCTTCCCCAATCGTACCCAAGTTCCCGAGCCGAGGAAACTTGGTGATGACGGACACGTGGCCTTAGGCAACGAGTCAGGGTTTCCTAAATTTCCCAAAATAAAATATTTAGGTGGCAACTCTGTATCTGGCAAAACAGTCCATGTTTGGCACTTCTTTCAAAAAATCTATTTTCAAAAACGATTTGCTGGATTTGGACTCTTTGGTTCAGATTACGAACCGTGACAATTTGAGAGTCCTGAGCTGTAGTGACCCCAAATGAACAAAACGGGGGAGCTCGTCCCTCCCGGGGCGTTTGGGGACGTCTACAGTTTCTGGTGACTCTGCTGGGGAGTTAGAGAACTTGACTCGAACTCATGATATCTGGTTTTGACTACACTTATGTGTTTCTTTGCATTGCATTTGCATTGGTGCGCCTAGGACATCGTGTTTGCCATCTGCTATTCCTGAACGGTTTGCTGGAGGCTCGCTTTGCGAAGCGTGCCATAAGGCTGACCGGTTACGGGCTCTGCTAGTATGGGAACACAAACCCCGGTTTTACCGGGGCACCCTTTTGACCATTCGACCTAGTGCATATTCGGAATCCATAGTGACCATTTCAAAGCTAGGACAGGTTGCTTACCCGATTATAGGTTGTTTGAAACCGCTGCGTGCGTAGTGAAACCCTAGCTCTTGACAAAATAGGACAAGGAAACCCTACCCCAACATAGGGGTGTTTTGGCTCTCACTTGCTTGCTATGTGCTTTTAGGGTGTGTCCCTATAGGAATGCATGTAACAGTTTGCAAGTCTAGGTATTAGGCCTGTGGGCATCAATATTTGGAAGAATCAGTTTTACCTGAGGGTATCAGTTTGCCGGCAGAATTTTGGGCAAAATTCAGTAGAGAGCACAGTTATTCGGCTGCTTATATTTGTTTTGGTGAAATCAGGCTGAAATGTTGCATGTCTTCTCTTTTGCTAGGGGGCAGTCTTGGAACCGTAGCTTCAGAAGGCTCCAATATCCCCCGAGATTCATCGGACCTGTGCTGATAGACTTTGTCAGGTCAAAGTTTTAGTTCAAGCGAAATCAGTGTTCCTTTGCCAGAGGTAGAGTAAAAAGGTTAGTCAGGCACAGATCACCAGTTCAACAGTGTCCAGCTCAGCGATCATTATCCATATCACCTGTGCGCAGTTGGGGCTGAGCTATCTGCTTCCACTTCAGAGAGAGAATACAAACCTGACCAATAAAATTCACAGTTTTCAGTTAATATGGAGGACATGATGCGTCAGCTCCAAGAAACCATGCAGGCTATGCAACAAGATGCTGCCCGCCAGGCAGAAGTGGCCGCACGTCAAGCAGAAGTAGTGGCCCAACAGGCAGAGTTAATTTTCAGGTTGCAACTACAAGCCGGAACATCTGCTTCGCACCAAGCCCCTCCCCCACCAGAAGTTCCAGCACTCGAGAAGACAACAAATGTCCAGGAAGATACGGACATTCCAATAGGGCCAGCTTCCCCCCCCCCCGGTTCTACCCCAGCTATCTAAAACACTCACCAACCTACCAGACTCCCCCTTTGAGTTCGAGACGGACCCCACAACATTGAAAGTGAGCAAGCTTGAGAAATTGTTCAAAAAATCTCAGGGGGCCCACTCCATTCTTGATATAGAGGATGGTTATACTGACTCAGTGGTGACCTTGCCGGAGTGGTTTAAAATGCCGCATATCAATCGGTTCGATGGCTCTGAAGACCCAATGGTGCACCTCCAACTGTTTTCTGATATCTTGAGGCCAATGGGTTTGACCACAGCCCAGAAATTGTCACTATTCGGCCGAACCCTGTCTGGGATAGCCGCAATCTGGTATGCAAAATTGGAGAACTCTGTGAAACAGAACTGGGAAGAGCTAGCTGAGGCCTTTATTGCTCAATACTCCTACAACACACAGAATGAGGTCACAACTCATGATCTTGAAGTCACCCGCCAAGAGCCAAATGAGGGTTTCTCAGAGTTCGTGACGAGATGGAGAGCAAAGGCCTCAATGATGACTACAAGGCTTTCCGACAAAGATCAGATCAGGATGATTGTTTAGAATCTGCATGGCAAGTTACTGCAAAAGATGGTCATTCTACCTCTGTTTACCTTTCCAGACCTTCATGGAATGGGGGTTCAAATCGAGGATGCCATCCGACAAGGGATCTTTGCAGAAGATAATGAGCTGTTGAAGAGAAATGTTGCTCATAGTTCCAATGTTACTACTGATGGTAGCACAGCTGCGAAATGCTCAGAAGTAGACACCATCACCACTTCCCTCAATGGCCAAAAACCAACCCTTTCAACTCGGCCCCAAGCTCGAAAATTCCGTCCTCTTTACATGAGTCTCTCTCAAGCTTTGGAAAAGCTGCGAGAAGAGGGCACCTAGAACTTCTAGAACCCCAACCCCTTCCAAACCCTCTTCCACCAAGATATGACCCAGCTAAATACTGTGCCTATCATCAACAGCACGGTCATGATACGAACCGTTGCATCCGCCTCTGTCATAAGATTCAGGATCTTATTGACGAAGAGACCCTAGCTCCACCCAAAGGACCTCAGGTTAGTACTGACTCGTCACCTCCCCACCTCAACCTCATCCATACACTACTATCCACCTTCGACCCCAGCATATACATCACCCCAGCCCATCTACCCAAGCCTGAGGTGTTCATTCGAGAAAGCATGGACTTATACATGATGGATGCACCTGGACCCCAATCATCTCAAACCCGTGAGCCCACTATTTCTGAGCTGAAGAGAATGATCGAAGATCTTCAGAGAACTGTGACAGATCTGGCCTCCGGGACATTGGCTCCGTCATCAACCACATCACATACCAGGGAGTTCATGTCAAAAGGCTCCCCAGTCTTGGAACAGGTTGCATTTGAGGAATGCCAATCCCTTGGCAAAGTGGAGGCGAGTGGAAAGAACAAGATAGGGGCGGACATGGATCCCCATGAACATCTTCTGTTGGCTGTTGAGGCTTTGAAAGCCGAGGGACTGAACAAAGAGCAAGTACTCGCAGTTGTTGCGAAAAGTGTGGACGACATTTTCGCCACTTAAGTTGGGGGCAGTTTCAATCAAGGAGCAAGCCGGGAGAAGGGCCGTTGTACCAAGAATGTTCCTTTCAGCTCTAATCTCGTGCTCGGAAGAAATCAGCAAACCCAGTCAGCGCCTACCAATCCCTTTACTGGTGCGTCCAGCAAAAATCTACAAACCTCGAAATATCTACCCCGAGGACAGAGGGCCTTCCATGCCCTCTATATGCCTTTGTCCAAAGCTCTCCAAATCCTTGTTGAACAAGGCCATCTCAAACCCCTTGAGCCTCGGCCTCTCCTGAACCCTCTTCCGGCTACACATGATGCTACCCAGTACTGCGCGTACCATCAGCAAACTGGCCATACTACCGACAACTGCTTTCGTCTTCGCCACAAAGTACAGGATCTGTTTGACAACAGGGTTGTCCTCCCGCCAAGCTCTGCAAAGTCTATCGGCACTAGATCGGTGAACTTGGGGGATAATGTGAGTATGTGATCAGAGGATGAACCACCTATGGGCGGCGCTCGATTAACTCCAGACGTGGGAATAGCACGCACTGTTCTGAACAATATGCAAACACCAGTTTTTATGCTTTCTAACTTGGGCATTGAGTCAGTCTTGTTGTTTTGTATAGAGTCAGTCGTTTTGTTTTGGGTCTATCTTGTTGTATCGAGTCAGTCCTGTTTTGTTGGAGTCGGGTGATTTCGGGGGTGTTACCTCGGACATTACTTGCTTGTTTTGTGTTTTTCTTTTCGTTTTCTTTTGAGTCTGTTTATGCCTTGGAGCCAGTTGTGCCAACAAATTCTGATTGAAATAGCAGTGATTTTCGCACTCTTATGTTTGTTTCGGCCGTGTGCTAGTTGTGCCGGGATTTGAATGAAACGGCAGTGCATTCCACTTGCTCTCTTGTGCCTTGAAATTATTGCATTGACCTAAGTTTTTCAAAACTTTTTCTAACACGATGTGTTGAAAACAAAGAGGAAGGAATTTCTCGGGATTTGCAAAAATTTGATGAATTGAGAGAAAGAGAGGCATGCTAAGCCCTTAATGAATGAAATCATGCTTGTTAGTGTGAGTACTGGGAAGGATCCTGGCTTGATCCAGATTGGTTCTACACTGTCTTCAGTGCGAGCGACTGGTCGCTTTCTTAAAAGATTCCCAAAAAATGTTTTGCACGGTCCTGCGAAGACCTGTGTGGAATCGCTCTTGAGATTGTGCAGCCTAGGATCGCTCTCAGCCTCAAGACTCCACCCCTCTTGATTTCAAAACTTGAACTTGGATTCATAATGTTCAACGGTCAACTACAATGTAAGGCCTGTGTGGCCGGATCAAAAGCAGCCCGTGAATTAGCGGTGACAAGGTCAGATCAAGAAGCTTGCGAAGCTAGATCAGGAGCACCCCTCGAACTAGGGGCAAAAGAATTTCAAATGTGCTCGAAGAGTCAAAGATGAAGATCAGCGAGAATGCCAAATCCCAGAAGGGAGAAAAGAAGAAAGTATTGGTGAAGGACAACCAAGTTCCTATCCATAACACTAGGGGCAAATTCAGCCCCCCATTAGATGGACTCCTACATCATCAGCGAACAACAGCCATTCTCCTGGATTCAGATGGCTTTGAGATCTCAAACCATTCCATATGGACAAAAGCTACACTTTTACCCTTGAGAGGCTCGCTGGGCCGAAAACCCGAAAGGGCGACCCAGGCAAAAATTAGAGCAAGAAAAAATGCAAAAAAAAAATGAAGAAAAAATGCAAAAAAAATGATGAAGAAAATGCAAAAAATGCAAAAAAAAATTGAATTGAAAAAAGAAAAGAAAAGAAAAGAAATAAAAAAAATGGAAAGAAAAGAAAAACAGAGCTCGCAAGGTTGAAAACCCGGAAGGGCAGCCTTAGCAAAAGTTAGAGCGCAAAAGGAGAGGTTAATACCCGAGTGTACCTTAAGCCCGAACTACGTAAGGCTTGATTTCCATCTTTGGGATACGTAGGCAACTTCATTCTAAAGTCCAGCCGCAAAACACTTTAAATTCGACTATGTCCATGTGATGGTTCTGATCATCTTTTGTATCCGAGAGTTCGATTGTGATCGTCACCTTGAAAACTGGTTACAGTGGGCTGCGGTTCTATTCAAACAAGGGGCAACTTTCCGTTGCCATACAGAACGCTGCAGTGCTATTCAAACAAGGGGCAACTTTACATTGCCATACAGAACGCTGTGGTGCTATTCAAATAAGGGACAACTTTCCGTTGCCATAAAGCGCGCTGCGGTGCCATTCAAACAAGGGGCAACTTTCTGTTGCCATGCAGTGCTGTAGACGCGTCCGCGAGGGACCCCCGCTACTACAGTTCGGACTCGATTTATGTCACGGTTCTTAATCTTGAACCAAAGAGTCCAAATCTGGCAAATCGTTTTGAGAAAACAGATTTTAGGAAAGAAGTGCCAAACATGGACTGCTTTGCCAGATACAGAGTCGCCACCTAAATATTTTTTATGGGGGAATTTAGGAAACCCTGACTCGGTGCCGAAGGCCACATGTCCGTCATCACCGGAGTTGCCTCGGCTCGGGAGCTAGGGTACGATTGGGGAAGAAAGTGGCAGCAAAATCAGTCTTCAGAAGCA
>NW_021024720.1:54212-65875 GCF_004153795.1 Camellia sinensis
GGTTGAAAACAGCTCCAAAACTTCAAAACCAACCTCTTAGAACCTCAGTAGCTAAGTGAAGGTGAAACACTATGTGTTTGTGTGCAATAGTAAGACACAAATGCAATTTAACACACACAAGAGGGAGATATAGAGATAGAAAGTGTATGGATTCTAACCCTAGAACTCAAAACCCTAAAAATGGCTGTCTAAAAATATCTAAAGTGTCTAAAGTGTCTAACCCCTAAGGCCAAGAGAGAAGGCTCTCTCTTATAGAGCCTTTTGTCTTGTAAAGCTTACAAGACAAGCTTCCAAAGAGAGAGATCCCTCCATACACGACTCCATACACGTGTATGGAGGGGAGCCAAATGCAAGACAGCTGTGACAAAATATCTACAAAAGCAGATGCACAGTAGTCGGCCGACCAAAGATGCCATTTTGGTAAAAGTGAGTGCCGACTGGTAACAAATAGTGCCGACCGGCAATATATATTGCCGATGGCAGCAAAAACCAGCTGGTGGCCTCTAGCCACTGCCAGTGGTGTGTGGGGATGCCTCACAAGGCATTCCCTGCCCCTCCGAGGCAAAACACAAGTGTTTGGTGCAAAACCAGACACAAAACGGTCAAGTTCGGAGATCCTGAGGCAGGGCGCGTAGCCGAGACCTCTGGGAACTCCAAACGAACACAAACATGGATGATCACCGAGTGTTCAAACGGTGACGTCCAAGTCTTGAGGACGGTCAAAAATGGGGTGTCTACAGTTGGCCCTCTTTGACAGAACTCGAAAGTCATAACAATGATGGGAGTGAATGTCAAAGCTCAGAGACGACCTATTTTTGATAAGGCCGAAGACTTAGACAAACATGCAAAACAAACAAGATATGCGCCCGAAGGCAGGGGCAAAATGCAAGACAATGCACAGAGCCGGACATAACTTATGATCATGCAATATATACAAAACAATGTATAAATGATGCAAATGAAAACGCAATGTAATTGAAACAATACAAACTATATGCAAAGCAATTGAATCATGATCCAATCACGAGTGGTTCGGAACCACACCTATGTCAAATAGATTGATGGAGGTAACAAGTCTATCTACCATAGAACGGTCAACTGAACTATGAGCAACGTACACAGACACAAGAACAAGTATTGGGGGGAATTGACATAAGTGGGGAAACGACCCGCTGGAGAAAGGACAATGATCCTAATGCCAGATGCAAAAATTATACTACAATGCAATATACATATGTGGATATGCTGGGGAGGTGGCAATGGATATGGCACGCGAGCCAAACCAAATCTTGCCTAGGTAAGGCATGTACGCATACAAGCCATGTCTAACATAGAACGGTCCACTGAACTATGCTTCGACATGAGAAGTATGGGCACATCCCAGACCAAGCTCAACATGGAAAGGCGAAAGCCATAAATGGAAGATGATGCAATGAATGCATGCAAACTACAATGCAATATCTACAAATATGCAATTGGAAGGGATATTTACAAAAATGAATGACAATGCAGTATGATGCGATCTACTGGGGAAAATGCAATGAATGAATGCAAGCTGCAATGGAAATGCATGACAATGCACTATGATGCAACGGCTATGATTGCAACTTTCCCTATCTTACCAACAGGGCGATATACTAGGTTGGTTCAGTATCCAGAACTGAGGCGCCGACATGCTGCCTCAATCTATGGGGCTTCCATACAGATTTCAAGCCGAGGATACACCCCTGGGTATTTAAACCAGACTTTAGTCTCGGAACTCCCAAACCTTTGCGTTCTAGGCATTAGCCATTCGAACTCTAGTTTCCACCGTCCCAGTTGGTCTTCTAGGAAATCACCGCAAACATAGGCAGGTGGCTTTACCAAACCACCGAAAGTCGTTTGGGCACGACAAACACCAAAGGAATTGCACCTTCAGAGGATTTAGGGTCTCCTGGACCGGGATGCAAAATGTATGCATGACAATGCATGTTTTTTGTTTGTTTTTGTTTTTGAAATGCAAATGATGTATAAAAATGTATGTTGCATGGAATGCGCGATAACACGCGGCTTTAAAACACATATATAATGCAACTTATCGAAAATCGTTCGAGCACGACAAACACTGAAGGAATTGCACCTTCAGAGGATTTAGGGTCTCCTAGACCGTGGAGATTGCACAAGAAATGCATAACAATGCAAGTGAACTACACACATCATTGTGCCGAAGGTTTTGCACCTTCCAAGGATTTAAGGTCTCCTAGACCGTCTGAATATACCTGCGGCTTAAGACATGCATGGCAATGCAACCGAACTACGCACATCAATGTGCCAAAGGTTTTGCACCTTCCAAGGATTTAAGGTCTCCTAGACCGTCTGGATACCTATGCGGTTCGCCTGGTCGCACCAGCCTCAAATGAACCGTACATACAATATCGTGCCTGCAAAGAAAACAAACTTAACAGGTACAATGTTATTAGCAACATGCATGACAATGCAAATGAAAGCCAGACAACGCAGGTCACAAGGAATGTAAGACAATGCAAATGAGGCACGCATGCTAATGCAAATGACGACACACGTGCCAATGGAAATGAGGCACACGTGCCAATAGGAATGAGGCACACGTGCCAATGAAAATGAAGCACACGTGCCAATGGGAATGAGGCACACGTGCCAATGAAAATGAAGCACACGTGCCAATGAAATGAGATGCCAATGGAAATGAGACACGCATGCCGATTAAAGTGAGGCACACATGCCGATGAAAATGAGGCACACGTGCCGATGAAAATGAGGCATGATGCAAATGTGACACGCATGCCTCATGAGATGCAAAATAATACAAATGAGACACGCATGCCTCATGAGATGCAAAATGATACAAATGAGACACGCATGCCTCATAAGATGCAAAATGAAACAAATGAGACACGCATGCCTCATAAGATGCAAAATGAAACAAATGAGACACGCATGCCTCATAAGATGCAAAATGATACAAATGAGCTTAAATGCGTAACAACACACGTGTTTCAGAATGCATGACAATGCATGGTAAGGGAATGCACGGCAACGCGAACGATGCGCGAGGTGACGTATGTATTGAAATACATGACTATGCTTGTAATAAAAATGCAATGACAATGCATGAGAGATGTGCATGACAATGCAAGGGGTGCGTGTTACAATGCATGTAATATGTGCATAACAATGCAACTGTGAGGCGCATGATAGCGCGATGTAATGCACCAAAATAGTGCAATGAACGCGTGCAACGCACACGGGGTAACTTTTGGATCTTGTAAAAGGCAAAAAGGATACCAAAGGATACAACATTGTATGAGTTGGAGTCCTACGCACAGAAGACGCGGTCCGAGGTCAAAACGGAGGCCGGTTGAGCGTCGGAGATACACTTTCTTGCACTTTCTTGAGCTATGAAGACTCAAAACTACTCATATGGCCTAAACAAGGTTGTGGGAACACCACCGGCCGGAAGGGGAGACCACCGGCTGAGAGGGAGCACAAAAACAATTCTATCGGCACAAAAAAGTGCCGGCCGGCACAAAACATTGCCGACCGGCAAAAAGTTCCTGAGTCGGGCAGATTCGACATTTCACCATGGGTGTTTAAATATAGTGGTCTAAACCTATTCTCAT
Source organism: Camellia sinensis (assembly GCF_004153795.1). Taxonomy (NCBI): domain Eukaryota; kingdom Viridiplantae; phylum Streptophyta; class Magnoliopsida; order Ericales; family Theaceae; genus Camellia; species Camellia sinensis. The sequence goes on from NW_021024720.1 coordinate 57,851, forward strand.
CTTCCTCCTTCACCGAAATCCACACTTCTCTCTCTAGAGTGTTCCTCTCCTTTTTTCTCCGTTTCTTCGCGTTCTACGCCCGATTTTCGTCGGATTCGCGATTTCTTCGCGTTCGGACATTGTCACAAGACAATCTTTGGTTTCTATGCCTCTTTTGCCGTCTCCGGCCTCTTTGTGGCTTTGTCTCTCGCTTTCCTCTTGATTTCCGTACCTTTTTCACATCCCGGCTTTTTCGGCCATTTTCGACCTTCTCGGGAGTTGACTTTTCGGTTGACTTTCCATATTCTAGCCTGGTTTTCCTCCCTCCGGCTATTTTCTCATCATTCTTGACATGGCGGACGACATTCCACGTGGTGGGACTCCTTCGGATCACGAGATGGATCCCGGGGTCGAGCTCCTACCCTTGAGCGAGCGCCCGTTCGACCCGGCAACCTACCGGCCGGCGATTCATGTTCTGCCCCTGACGGACTGCGCCAGTTCAGGAGTTTCGACAGGCACGTGCCACCCAAGCTATTACTGCGTGAGCCTACCTCCCACCTGTCCTTCGGCGCTTCCGAGGTAACTCTCTTTTCTCTGCTTTATTTTCTGCAATGTAGGATACAAAACTGTCGTAGTTAGTTGTGCTCTTTAACTGCTTTAGCTCAGATACCCTGTATATTGTAGTTGATTGTAAACATACGTACAACTGATATCTGCTTGAGACTGACACATGCACACACACTGCACTAGCCCTGAATCACCCAAACACATGGCGTTTACTGTATTTCACTGCACACACACTGGTACCTAGTATTTGCTTGAGTCTGGAAACACGCACACATGCTATACTGTACTGAACCACCCGAACACGCTGACGCATCACACGTTGTAGTTCACCGTAGGCACACCGGCACCTGGTATTTGTTTAAATCTGTAAAACTTGCACACATGCTACATCTGTTCTGAACCACCCAAACACGCTGACGCATCACATGTTGTAGTTCACTGTAGGCACACCGGCACCCGGTATTTGTTTAAATATGTAAAACTTGCACACATGCTACATCTGTTCTGAACCACCCAAACACGCTGACGCATCACACGTCGTAGTTCACTGTAGGCACACCGGCACCCGGTATTTTTTTAAATCTGTAAAACTTGCACACATGCTACATCTATATGCTTCTTAGGACTGCATTTTGAATATTGCCTTACAATTGTTGTTTTCTGTTTGCAGGGGGATTCCCATACCATTCGTGGGTATGGGAACACCGGCGCTCGGGACTGGTATGCCGAGCTTCCCGATGCGGTCCATCGCATCGTGGACCAGGCGGGCTTCAGCGCATTCTGCAGAGGACTCTCCAGGCTCACTACATGCAGACCTCTCCTCGCCGCTCTGGTGGAGAGGTAGTGGGACACCACCGATTCATTCCATTTCTCCGCGGCAGGGGACATGACGATGACCCTTTACGATTTCTCAATGCTCACAGGCATCGGGGTAGGGGGTGATCCGATCCCTTTCGATATTGACATGGACGAGTAGACTGCCGCTCAGATCCATCTTCTTGGTGAGGTGCCCCCTCTCGCTCGTCCAGGCCACGTCCGATATTCTTGGTTCGAGGTGCAGTTCCTGGTCCAGCCCACCCTTGTTGATGCAGCCCCGATGACTCCGGAGGCCGTGGAGAGGTACGCACGCGGCTTCCTCATGTTCTTGTTTGGGACGACCATTTTCGCCGACCGGGCGAACACAGTGCCTCTCTGCCTGCTCAGTGCACTGGTGGACGTCAGGCGGATCTTGCATTACGACTGGGGTGGCGCCGCTCTGGCCACTCTCTATGGGTATATGAGCTCAGCTTCCCGCGGCAGCGGACAGTTGCTCGGAGGCTACTGGCGGGCTTGGGAGGTACGTTTCTTTCCCGCTTTTCATTTCTGTTCTATATTTTCTGTATTCTGTACACTGCACACACTGTAGTCTGCTTTATACTTGCTGTATACTGTACACACGGCACACACATACACTCTGCTTTACACTGACTGTACACTGCTCACACTGCACACTCTGCACAATACGCTGCACAACACGTGGCTCTGCTATTTCTGCTTTTACTCTATATTCTGCTTTATCTGATAATCATATTGATGTTTTCTCTGCAGTTGTGGGTTTACGCCTACTTTCCTAGGCTCGCACCCGTACTAGTCACGGAGACCCCTCTGGTCGTCCCTTTTTCACGTCGCTTTGACGGGCGATGCACCCGGAGGCCGCGAGAGACATTCAGCTTCTTCCGCCACTTCTTCGACACCATCACCCCCGCAGAGGTATGTTTTACTTGCAGTTCATTTAAGCTTCGCCTTTCCTCTACATATTTCAATAACAGTAGATAACAAACTGTATTGCATTTTCAGATCACCTGGCAGCCTTGGGCTCCTTTGCCAGCCATGATGCGGGATCGGTTTGCCGGTGCCGATGAGACCTCGCGTTTCCGGATCTTACTGGAGGGCCCGGTCTGTCGGGCTTGGTACCTGGGTGAGCGTTTCCTACGCCAGACCCTAGGGTTACCGGAGCAGATAGTCCCGGTTCACCCTCCTGAGGACATGAGGGAGACCGAGAGGCTCACCACCGAGCAGATGGCCGATTATACCATTGGCTGGGAGGCGACCCGCTTCAGAGGCATCGGCGACTACCGAGAGTACATGCAAACGTACATTATGCAGTCTCTGAGCGGCGTCCGTCGAGCTAAGGGAGTTAGGCCCGGGGCGCCAGCAGCTAGGATAGGAGCGGGAGCTGGAGCTGGAGCTTCGAGGAGGGCCCGAGTCCGTGGCAGGGGCGGAGTTCAGGGAGGACGGGGGACCGGTTGGCCTGTTCTGCCCACTTCATTGACTTTTCGAGGGCAGGGTGGGGCGACCTATCAGGTCCCCTTCGCCCCTCCGCCAGCTGATCACGAGTTTGTCGGTGTCCCCGACTTGCCTCCGGTATGTATTACTGCATTTTTGTACAGTCATTTCATTTCAGTTTATTTGATATTCTACAGAATATTGATGCATCTGATACTTTTGCAGGCTTCTTCTTAGTACACCCGGCAGTCATTGGAGATGAATGCCTCCATGATGGGGATGCTACAGCGGACCTTTGATCTCCTGGCCCTCTACAGCATTCCGGTATGTTCTTCTGATCACGGCCTTAAATCACTCACAAGCTGATTCACGTAATCTGATGCACGGCACAACACCTGATACACTGATCTCACAGCGTCTGATACACTCCATACACTGCATTCTGCACTGTACTCTGCACTGATAAACTGCTCACGGTATTCACACACTATACTCATACACTGCATTCTGCACTGATAGACTGCTCACGGCATTCACACATTGTACTCATACATTGCATCCTGCACTGATAAACTGCTCACAGCATTCACACACTGTACTCCTACACTACATTCTGCACTGATGAACTGTCCACAGTATACTGATGCATTTGCCTTTTGTGTACTTTTTCAGCCTCCCTTCCAGATTCCCGGGGTAGGAGGCGCTCCAGCTGGACCTTCCGTCCCCGCCCGAGGGAGAGATGAGGAGGGCAGAGTATTCCCCTGCTCCAAGGCGGGGCGCACTCATGCCGGGAGTAGTTCGCGGGCTCCCGTCCCTGATGATGACGATGATGATGATGACGAGTCGGAGGCGGAGGCAGAGTCGGAGGCAGAGTCATCAGAGGAGGAGACCGGAGGCGGCACTAGCTCGGGCTCTGATGACGATGCTGATGATGCTCCTAGACCTTCGTCTAGGAAGAGGACTAGGACAGACTGATAGTCCTCGGAGTCGCTTGACATAGATTTTTGTTATTTTCCTTCTCTTTCTTGTACTTTTCCTTTTTGTTGGTAGTTAGATTACCTTGTACTGCCGCAGGCAGATTTTTGTTTTCCTCAAAACTTTGTACTTAAAAAAGATTATGAAATGAACAAAATTTTTTGCTTCAAAAAGTGTTACATTTACATATCTTATGTATTGCATCGCACCATGTTACACCTCAATGTAAATGGAATTGATCTGTTGTCTGAAAATTGAACACTTGCACTGTGATAATCAGATAATTAAACAGCCAATAGCAAAATAGCCCAAGCAGCCCACTGCCTGATTCTGGACACACACAGCCTTTTACTCTACTGGGGACTAATCTGCATACAACCTATAACACAACATTCGGTTCATTCTGCACACAGCAAATCCTGAGCGAACGGTCCAATCTAACTAGACGGAGCTCAAAGATGGAACCGGTTGGAGTTGAAGCAGGCTCAAATATAGAGAATGGCACAACATTCTGAGTATAAACGATTTTTGAAATTGAATAAGGGTTTTTCAAACCGGGGTATCGAGCCTACAGCTGAACACAGCGGGGAGGACTCAAACAAAAAGGTACACGACCTAAACATAACGAGACACGCTCGGAAAAGACCTAAAACAAAGGTTGAGGTAAACAAAACAAAAGACACAACATACAGACGCGTTAACGAAGACGGGGAACCTCTGATCACGAAGAGCCAGTTTCTCTGGGTATCGCTTCCCACCCTTTTCTCATTTGTGATTCTCACATCACTCGACCCTCAAGCTCGGTTTTTCTCTCAAAACCCTTTTTCCTCACTTTTCTCTCAACTCACACCTCTCTATTCTTCATCCTCTCATTTTTCGTCCCTCCCCAAGGTGATCAATGAATGAATAGGAAGTTGCGGGTTCATGCCCAATGCCGTTAGCTCACGGCTATTTCTTCTGGTGGGTAGAGTGCCCTTCTGGCAAGTACGTTGACGACCGGGGGGGGGGGGGACAGAACGCCTGGCTCAACTGTGCCCTTAGTTCATCACTTTGACCATTTTTCGTTTTGGTTTTCTACTAAAACAGTTTTGATCAAGATGAGAGTCGGATTAACGTACTTGTTCGATTTTTGATTTGAAAATCATGCAAGTCAGGCTATGAGCACTGAAAATTTTCCTTTTTGGGTCCAAGACAATGGTGCAGTTTTTAGGGCTGAGCAAGGAATCCGTGAAATCCATAATCCGATCCAGTCCAGTCCAATCCGATAGGTTTGGATTGGTCTTTTGAATCCGCGGTTCGGTTCCAGATTGAAGAATTAAAAATCCGTAATCCACGGATTGGTTCCGGATTGAACGCCACGATTCCGGATTAGAACCGATCCGGACCGTGTACAAATAGTCTATATTTTTATTATACATCCTCCTGCATAGTATCTTCTCTTATTCTATATAAAATCTAAACTCAAACCTAAAACCGTATAATATCTTATTTTATTACTTTTGTTTGTATTTTCTTATGGTTGTTTAAATTCAAGAACAGTATGTCACTATTACAGAAAAACATGTTGCTATTATGGAACTGATGTAGCGCTATGTTTATATTTTTATGAAATTAAAGTGTTATATATATATTTTTTTTTGTTATTTAATTATGTGAATCCGTGGTCCTAAACCGATCCAATCCGTATTTAAATGGATTGGTTCGGATTAGTTCCATGATTTAAACGGATTGGATTGGTACCAATTTTTTAGGAACCGTAGATAACGGATTGGTTCTGGTTTTACCCCAATCCAGTCCAATCCGAACCATGCTCACCCCTAGCAGTTTTGGAGAATGGAATAGTTTTCGAGAAAATAGTCAACCTCAGTAAAAATTTTCAAAAACTATTTTGCAAATAGTCAATGCTCGACAAGCATGGAACTTACTCTTTGAGATGCAAAACCTCGGATCGGAGGCAATGGAAAATTGCCCCTGGTTTAGAGGGGGCAGATGGTAACGGAAAGTTGCCCCTGGTTTGAATGGCGGCTCACGGCGACTCGTGGTAACGGAAAGTTGCCCCTTGTTTGGATGGTGCCGCAGCAGTCTGCAAACAGTCTTCATTGGCGGTGGTCGAGCTCTTGGACACAGAGATGACGAAGATGGTCACAACAAATATATGGACACAGTCACCTTGGAGGCGTTGGCGGCTGGACTTTTGGGATGAAATCGAAACCATTGCATGGACAGAGACGCTATGAAAGCGTTGGGGGCTGGACTTCATGATGAAGTTGCCTACGTATCCCAAACATGGGAATCATGCCTTACGTAGTTCCGATTAAGGTACACTCGGGTATTTTAACCTTCACTTTTCAGGCTCTAACTTTTGCCAAGGCGCCCAATGCAGGTTTTCGACCTTGCGAGCTTCTGTTTATTCATTTTCTTTTGTTCATTTGTTTTTCTTTTCTTTTTCACATTTTTTTTGTTCTTTTCTTTTTCTTTTTCTTTTTTGTATATTTTCTCTTGCTCTAACTTTTGCCTGGGTCGCCCTTCCGGGTTTTCGGCCCAGCGAGCCTCTCAAAGGGTAAAAGTGTAACAAGTCCATGCCAAATTAGGCTGCCATGCGGTCATTTTTGGCTGCATACTCCCTTTCCAACTAGTTGATTACTAGCTTTGAGTCACAGTCGAATTCGAAGGCTTATTCGGCCCAAACGTCACTCAAAAACACTCTTAATAAACAATCAATGGTTGCTCCACGAGCTTCTTTTGGTGAGATCTAATCCTTTTGACTCGCCTTCGGTGCCTCTTGCTCGAGGGCTGTTTTGAAACTGGCCATACAGACCTTTCATGGCGTTTGTTCGTTGAACTTTCTGAACGTTCTGAACAGGTTCCAAGGTTCGAAACGAACGGGTTGAATCTTGAGGCTGAGAGCGATCCTAGGCTGCACAATCTCAAGGGCGATTCCACACAGGTCTTCACAGGGCCGCGCAAAACATTTGTTTTTGAAAGTTTTTAAGAAAGCGACAAATCGCTCGCGCCGAAGATAGTGTGGAACCAATCTGGATCAAGCCAGGGTCCTTCCCAGTACTCACGCTGACAAGCATGATTTTGTTCATTAAGAACTTTAGCACGTCTCTCTTTTTCTTAAGATGATCAAAATTTTGCAGAACCCGAGGAATTCCTTCCTCTTCGTTTTTTATCACCACAGTGTTCGAAAGGGGTTTTTGAAAAACTTAGGTTAATGCAACGAGCTTGGCACGCAGGAGAGCAGGCGAGATGTACTGTCAGCCCATTCAAATCCTCTGGCACTTATATTGAAAGCAAGCATGGAAATGAGATAACCACAGCTGTTTCATTCAGATTTGTTGGTATAACTGGCCCCTCGGCAGAAACAGACTCAAAAACAAAAATGGGTAATTACAAGACAAAACGGTGTTCGAGGCAACAACCCCGGAATCACCTGGTATTCTATACAAAGGGGACTGACTCGATACAACAAGACAGACCCTTAAGCAAAAAGACTGACTCAAGACAAAGAGACAGACTCAAAACAAAAAGGCTGACTCGATACCCGAGTCAGAATTTACAAAGCTAGCGTTTGCAGATGCTTAAAAATGCGTGCCAGACGCCATATTCAAAATATACCGAAAGCCGCCCGCAGGTGGTTCACTTTCTGATTACATATTTGCAGTATCTGTATCCTCAAAATCCAATAACTGGGTGGTGACGGACTTGGCTGAGGTAGGCGGGAGGATAACCTCGTTGTCAATCAAATCTTGCACCTCATGGCGGAGGCGGAAGCAATTGTCGGTGGCATGGCCTGTCTGCTGGTGGTATGCGCAATACTGAGCAGCATCATGCGTAGCAGGGAGATTCTTCGGGAGAGGCCGAGGCTCCAAGGGTTTAAGGTGCCCCCTCTCGGCAAGGATATGAAGTGCCTTAGACAGAGGCATGTAGAGAGCATGAAAGGTCCTGCGCCCCCGAGGCAGGTACTTTGGAGTCTGAGCGCTCTTACTAGCCACACAAGCGAAAGGGTCAGCAGGCGCCACCTTAGGTTTCTGATCTTTCCCGGGTACAGGGACGGGAACAGGAGGAATTGTTCTGGCATGACGGGGCCTATCCCGATTTTTTGACTGGCTTGAACTACCCTCAGGTGGAGTGGGGAAAGCATCCTCCACAGTTTTTGCCACAACTGCGGATATCTGTTGCTTGTTCATCCCCGCGACTTTCAAAGCCTCGACTGCCCACAGCAGTTGTTCACTA
>NW_021024720.1:67053-108753 GCF_004153795.1 Camellia sinensis
CGGGCCTGTTTGGATTTTATCTCAAGTTGCGTTGTGCGCGCACTTGAGCTGTTTTTCAGACCTCTTCTCACGATTTCAGCGTGGTTTGAGTGTCCCATTCCTTGCACGATTTCAGCGTGTTTGGAATTTATCCTGAGTTGCGTTGTGCACGCACCTGGGCGGTTGTTTTGGGGCTTCTTCTCGGGATTTCAGCGTGGTTTGAGCGTCCCATTCCTTACATAATTTCAGTGTGTTTGGAATTTATCCCAGGTTGCGTTGTGTACGCACCTGGGCGGCTGTTTTTGGGCCTCCTCTCACGATTTCAGCGTGGTTTGAGTGTCTCATTCCTTACACGATTTCAGCGTGTTTGGAATTTATCTCAGGTTGCGTTGTGTACGCACCTGGGCGGCTGTTTTTGGGCCTCCTCCTACGATTTCAGCGTGGTTTGAGTGTCCCATTCCTTACGCGATTTCAGCGTCTTTGGAATTTATCTCAGGTGGCATTGTGTACGCACCTGGGCGGTTGTTTTTGGGCCTCCTCTCACGATATCAGCCTGGTTTAAGTGTCCTATTCCTTCCGCGATTTCAGCGTGTTCGGAATTTATCTCAGGTTGCGTTGTGTACGCACCTGGGCGGTTGATTTTGGGCCTCCTCTCACGATTTCAGCATGGTTTGAGTGTCCCATTCCTTACACGATTTCAGCGTGTTTGGAATTTATCTCAGGTTGCGTTGTGTACGCACTTGGGCGGTTGTTTTTGGGCCTCCTCTCACGATTTCAGTGTGGTTTGAGTGTCCCATTCCTTACCCGATTTTAGCGTGTTTGGAATTTATCTTAGGTGGCGTTGTGTACGCACCTGGGCGGTTGTTTTTGGGCCTCGTCTCACGATTTCAGCGTGGTTTGAGTGTCCCATTCCTTACCCGATTTCAGCGTGCTTGGAATTTATCTCAGGTTGCGTTGTGTACGCACCTGGGCGGTTGTTTTTGGGTCTCCTCTCAAGATTTCAGCGTGGTTTGAGTGTCCCATTCCTTACGCGATTTCAGCGTGTTTGGAATTTATCTCAGGTTGCGTTGTGTACGCACCTCGGCGGTTGTTTTTGGGCCTCCTCTCACGATTTCAGCGTGGTTTGAGTGTTCCATTCCTTACGCGATTTCAGCGTGTTTAGAATTTTTTCTCAGGTTGCATTGTGTACGCACCTGGGCGGTTGTTTTTGGGCCTCCTCTCACGATTTTAGCGTAATTTGAGTGTCCCGTTCCTTATGCGATTTCAGCGTGTTTGGATTTTATCTCAAGTTGCGTTGTGCGCGCACTTGAGCTGTTTTTTGGACCTCTGTTCACGATTTCAGCGTGATTTGGGTGTCCCCTTCCTTACACGATTTCAACGTGTTTAGAATTTATCCCAGGTTGCGTTGTAGACGCGTTGGGCGGTTTGTGTTTGGACCTCCTCTCACGATTTCAGCGTTGTTTGAGTGTCCCGTTCCTCACACAATTTCAGCGTGTTTGGATTTTATCTCTAGTTGCATTGTGTACGCACTTGAGCATTTGTTTTCGGACCTCTTCTCACGATTTCAGCGTGGTTAGAGTGTTCTTTTCCCTCACACGATTTCTGCGTGTTTGGAATTTATCTTAGGTTGCATGGAGTGCGCTCCTGATTGATTTTCTTTGTTCTTCCTCCACTCGCGAGTCCAGCGTGGTTGGCGTGTGTTCACCCTTTGCATCTATTGCATCACATCTATTACATCGTATCTATTTTACTGTCTGGTCTAGGAGACCTTAAATCCTCCGGTCTAAGGAGACCTTAAATCCTGCATCTTTATTCGCACTGTCTTGACGATTTCAGCGTGTTTGGAATTTATCCTAGGTTGCGTTGTGTACGCACCTGGGCGGTTTATTTTGGGCCTCCTCTCACGATTTCAGCGTGGTTTTAGTGTCCCGTTCCTTACGCGATTTCAGCGTGTTTGGATTTTATCTCAAGTTGCGTTGTGCGCGCACTTGAGCTATTTTTCAGACCTCTTCTCACGATTTCAGCGTGGTTTGAGTGTCCCATTCCTTACGCGATTTCAGCGTGTTTGGAATTTATACTGGGTTGCGTTGTGTACGCACCTGGGCGATTGTTTTGGGGCTTCTTCTCACGATTTCAGCGTGGTTTGAGCGTCTCATTCCTTACGCAATTTCAGTGAGTTTGGAATTTATCCCAGGTTGCGTTGTGTACGCACCTGGGCGGTTGTTTTTGGGCCTCCTCTCACGATTTCAGCGTGGTTTGAGTGTCCCATTCCTTACGCGTTTTCAGCCTGTTTGGAATTTATCTCAAGTTGCGTTGTGTACGCACCTGGGCGGCTGTTTTTGGGCCACCTCTCACGATTTCTGCGTGGTTTGAGTGTCTCATTCCATACACGATTTCAGCGTGTTTGGAATTTATCTCAGGTTGCGTTGTGTACGCACCTGGGCGGCTGTTTTTGGGCCTCCTCCTACGATTTCAGCGTGGTTTGAGTGTCCCATTCCTTACGCGATTTCAGCGTGTTTGGAATTTATCTCAGGTGGCATTGTGTACGCACCTGGGCGGTTGTTTTTGGGCCTCCTCTCACGATTTCAGCGTGGTTTGAGTGTCCCATTTCTTACGCGATTTCAGCGTGTTTGGAATTTATCTCAGGTTGCGTTGCGTACGCACCTGGATGGTTGTTTTTAGGCCTCCTCTCACGATTTCAGCGTGGTTTGAGTGTCCCATTCCTTACGCGATTTCAGCGTGTTTGGAATTTTTCCTGAGTTGCGTTGTGCACGCACCTGGGCGGTTGTTTTGGGGCTTCTTCTCGGGATTTCAGCGTTGTTTGAGCGTCCCATTCCTTACGCAATTTCAGTGTGTTTGGAATTTATCCCAGGTGGCATTGTGTACGCACCTGGGCGGTTGTTTTTGGGCCTCCTCTCACGATTTCAGCCTGGTTTGAGTGTCCTATTCCTTACGCGATTTTAGCGTGTTCGGAATTTATCTCAGGTTGCGTTGTGTACGCACTTGGGCGGTTGTTTTTGGGCCTCCTCTCACGATTTCGGCATGGTTTGAGTGTCCCATTCTTTACACAATTTCAGCGTGTTTGGAATTTATCTCAGGTTGCGTTGTGTATGCACCTGGGCGGTTGTTTTTAGGCCTCCTCTCACGATTTCAGCGTGGTTTGAGTGTCCCATTTCTTACGTGATTTCAGCGTGTTTGGAATTTATCTCAGGTTGCGTTGTGTACGCACCTGGGTGGTTGTTTTTGGGCCACCTCTCACGATTTCAGCGTGGTTTGAGTGTCTCATTCCTTACACGATTTCAGCGTGTTTGGAATTTATCTCAGGTTGCGTTGTGTACGCACCTGGGCGGCTGTTTTTGGGCCACCTCTCACGATTTCAGCGTGGTTTGAGTGTCTCATTCCTTACACGATTTCAGCGTGTTTGGAATTTATCTCAGGTTGCGTTGTGTACGCACCTGGGCGGCTGTTTGTTTTTAGGCCTCCTCTCACGATTTCAGCGTGGTTTGAGTGTCCCATTCCTTACGTGATTTCAGCGTGTTTGGAATTTATCCTGAGTTGCGTTGTGTACGCACCTGGGCGGCTGTTTTTGGGCCTCCTCTCACGATTTCAGCTTGGTTTGAGTGTCCTATTCCTTACGCGATTTTAGCGTGTTCGGAATTTATCTCAGGTTGCGTTGTGTACGCACCTGGGCGGTTGTTTTTGGGCCTCCTCTCACGATTTCGGCATGGTTTGAGTGTCCCATTCCTTACACGATTTCAGCGTGTTCGGAATTTATCTCAGGTTGCGTTGTGTATGCACCTGCGCGGTTGATTTTAGGCCTCCTCTCACGATTTCAGCGTGGTTTGAGTGTCCCATTTCTTACGCGATTTCAGCGTGTTTGGAATTTATCTCAGGTTGCGTTGTGTACGCACCTGGGTGGTTGTTTTTAGGCCTCCTCTCGCGATTTCAGCGTGGTTTGAGTGTCTCATTCCTTACACGATTTCAGCGTGTTTGGAATTTATCCCGGGTTGCGTTGTGTACGCACCTGGCGGTTGTTTTTAGACCTCCTCTCACGATTTCAGCGTGGTTTGAGTGTCCCATTCCTTACGCGATTTCAGCGTGTTTGGAATTTATCTCAGGTTGCGTTGTGTACGCACTTGGGTGGTTGTTTTTAGGCCTCCTCTCACGATTTCAGCGTGGTTTGAGTGTACCATTCCTTACGCGATTTCAGCGTGTTTGGAATTTATCCTGAGTTGCGTTGTGCACGCACCTGGGCGGTTGTTTTGGGGCTTTTTCTCGGGATTTCAGCGTGGTTTGAGCGTCCCATTCCTTACGCAATTTCAGTGTTTTTGGAATTTATCCCAGGTTGCGTTGTGTACGCACCTGGGCGGTTGTTTTTAGGCCTCCTCTCACGATTTCAGCGTGGTTTGAGTGTCCCATTCCTTACGCGATTTCAGCGTGTTTGGAATTTATTCTGAGTTGCGTTGTGCACGCACCTGGGCGGTTGTTTTGGGGCTTCTTCTCGGGATTTCAGCGTGGTTTGAGTGTCTCATTCCTTACACGATTTCAGCGTGTTTGGAATTTATCTCAGGTTGCGTTGTGTACGCACCTGGGCAGCTGTTTTTGGGCCTCCTCCTACGATTTCAGCATGGTTTGAGTGTCCCATTCCTTACGCGATTACAGCTTGTTTGGAATTTATCTCAGGTGGCATTGTGTACGCACCTGGGCGGTTGTTTTTGGGCCTCCTCTCACGATTTCAGCCTGGTTTGAGTGTCCTATTCCTTACGCGATTTCAGCGTGTTCGGAATTTATCTCAGGTTGCGTTGTGTATGCACCTGGGCGGTTGTTTTTGGGCCTCCTCTCACGATTTCAGCATGGTTTGAGTGTCCCATTCCTTACACGATTTCAGCGTGTTTCGAATTTATCTCAGGTTGCGTTGTGTATGCACCTGGGCGGTTGTTTTTAGGCCTCCTCTCACGATTTCAGCGTGGTTTGAGTGTCCCATTTCTTACGCGATTTCAGCGTGTTTGGAATTTATCTAAATAATGAACTAGGGGCACAGTTGAGTCAGGCTTCATGTCTTTCCCCCGTTGTCAGTGCATTTGCCAGAAAGGGCACCATACTTGCCAAGAAGGGCACTCTACCTGCCAGAAAAGGCACAACTGAAGGCGACAACAAAAGGGCCGAAAAGCTCTCACATCCTCTGAGCAATGAGGTATCAAGCCAAGTGTGAAGCACCAAACTGGAATGGATCAAGATGTTCCACTTCCTCATCTGGACATATCTGCTCGCGTCCAAACTCCCCGGCAGAGCATCGTCAACCGATGTCAGCTGCAAATTCGCTACACACCCAGTTGTAGCACAGCTCCTCTGTGAGAGGAACTCATTAGCTGCGAGTAGAAGAAGAAGGATCTAGCAGCATGCTGGGGCTAGAGCTCGCAATTTCTTGTTCATCCATCAACCACCCAGGGGAGGGATAAAAAATGAGAGATTAAAGAATAGAGAGATGTGCGTTGAGAGAAAAAGTGAGAAAAGGGCTTTTTCAGAAAAACAGAGCCTGAGGGCCGAGTGATGTGAGAACCACAAATGAGAAAGGGCGGGAAATAATACCCGGAGAAACTGGCTCCTCGTGCACTGAGAGGTCTCTCGTCTTTGTAACACGTCTGTGTGTCATGTCTTTTGTTTTGTTTGTCTCGATTCTTGCTTTGAGTAGTTCCGAGTGTGTCTCGATGTGTTTAGGTTGTTTACCTTTTTATTTTCCATTATTGAGTCTTTTTCACTGTATTCAGTTGTAGGCTCAATACCCGATCGAGAACTCATTTCTCAATTTCAAAAAAAAGTCATCTTGTGCTCAGAGTGCTGTGCCATTCTCCACATTTGTGCAAAACAGTATTTGTTCTTTCATAAAATTGCAAGGTCCACCCTCGATAAGTGTGAACAGTAAAACAAGGACCTATCTGAAGCTATGTGGGTTCCAGATTGCAAAGCAAAAGAAAATTTCGTGATTGTATTCCGGATGTACCTTTTCAAGCCTTGTCAATGCTCCGAAGTATGAGTGTGCCTCTACCTCAAGCGCAAGATCAAGCCTGCTTCAAAGTTATGCACCCTTCCACCCGCATTGTTATGCATTCTTCCACTGGTACTGTTATGCACACCTTTACTTGCATTGTCACGCACACTCGTTGTATTGTCATGCACACCTTACTTGCATTTACTTGCATCTAGTGTTATCTTCTACCATTTATCCTTTTACGTCGAGCAGCATTTAGGATCGTGGTCCCCCGGGACTTAACTTAGGATACGTGGAACGCGCTCCTGAGTTACCTGACCTCTTCTCACGATTTCAGCGTGGTTGAGTGTCCCGTTCCTCACACGATTTCAGCGTGTTTGGATCTTATCTCAGGTTGCGTTGTGCGCGTAGTTAACCGGTTGTTTTCAGGCCTCCTCTCACGATTTCAGCATGGTTTGAGTGCTCGTTTCCTTACGCGATTTCAGCGTGTTTGGAATTTATCTCAGGTTGCGTCGTGCGCGCACTTGAGCGGTTGTTTTCGAACCTCTTCTCACTATTTCAGCATGGTTAGAGTGTTCTTTTCCTCACACGATTTCAGTGTGTTTGGAATTTATCCCAGGTTGCGTTGTAAATGCGCTGGGCGGGTTGTTTTTGGACATCCTCTCACGATTGCAGCGTGGTTTAAGTGCCCGTTTCCTCACACGATTTCAGCGTGTTTGGAATTTATCCTAGGTTGCGTTGTAGACGCGCTGGGCAGGTTGTTTTTGGACCTCCTCTCCCGATTTCAGTGTGGTTTGAGTGCCCGTTTCCTCACGCGATTTCCAGCGTGTTTGGAATTTATCTCAGGTTACGTCGTGTACGCACCTGGCCAGTTGTTTTTAGGCCTCCTCTCACGATTTCAGCGTGGTTTGAATGTCCCGTTCCTTACGCGATTTCAGTGTGTTTGGAATTTATCTCAGGTTGCGTTATGTACACACCTGGGCGGTTGTTTTTTACCTCTTCTCACGATTTCAGCGTGGTTTGAGTGCCCGTTTCCTTACGCAATTTCAACGTGTTTAGAATTTATCCCAGGTTACGTTGTAGACGTGCTGGGCGGTTTGTCAGGCCTCCTCTCACGATTTCAGCGTGGTTAGAGTGTTCTTTTCCTCACACGATTTCAGCGTGTTTGGAATTTAACCCAGGTTGCGTTGTAGACGCGCTGGGCGGGTTGTTTTTGAACCTCCTCTCACGATTTCTGCGTGGTTTGAGTGCCCGTTTTCTTACACGATTTTCAGCATGTTTGGAATTTATCTCAGGTTGCGTTGTGTACGCACCTGGGCGGCTGTTTTCAGGCCTTCTCTCACGATTTCAGCGTGGTTTGAGTGTCCCGTTCCTTACGCGATTTCAGCATGTTTGGAATTTATCTCAGGTTGCGTTCTGTACGCACTTGGGCGGTTGTTTTTGGACCTCTTCTCATGATTTCAGCGTGGTTTGAGTGCCCGTTTCCTTACGCGATTTCAGCGTGTCTGGAATTTATCTCAGGTTGCGTTGTGTACGCACCTGGGCGGTTGTTTTCAGGCCTCCTCTCACGATTTCAGCGTGGTTAGAGTGTTCTTTTCCTCACACGATTTCATCGTGTTTGGAATTTATCCCAGGTTGCGTTGTAGACGCACTGGGTGGGTTGTTTTTGGACCTCCTCTCACGATTTCAACGTGGTTTGAGTGCCCGTTTCCTTAGGTAATTTTCAGCGTGTTTCGAATATATCTCAGGTTGCGTTGTGTATGCACCTGGGCGGTTGTTTTCAGGCCTCCTCTCACGATTTCAGCGTTGTTTGAGTGTCCCGTTCCTTACGAGATTTCAGCGTGTTTGGAATTTATCTCAGGTTGCGTTGTGTACGCACCTAGGCGGTTGTTTTTGGACCTCTTCTCAAGATTTCAGCGTGGTTTGAGTACCCGTTTCCTTACGCGATTTCAGCGTGTCTGGAATTTATCTCAGGTTGCGTTGTGTACGCACCTCGGCGGTTGTTTTCTGGCCTCCTCTCACGATTTTAGCGTGGTTAGAGTGTTCTTTTCCTCACACGATTTCAGCGTGTTTGGAATTTATCCAAGGTTGTGTTGTAGACGCGCTGGGCGGGTTATTCTTGGACCTCCTCTCACGATTTCAGGGTGGTTTGAGTGCCCGTTTCCTTACGCGATTTTCAGCGTGTTTGGAATTTATCTCAAGTTGCGTTGTGTACACACTTGGGCGGTTGTTTTCAGGCCTCCTCTCACGATTTCAGCCTGATTTGAGTATCCCGTTCCTTACGCGATTTCAGCGTGTTTGGAATTTATCTCAGGTTGCGTTGTGTACGCACCTGGGCGGTTATTTTTGGACCTCTTCTCACGATTTCAGCGTGGTTTGAGTGCCCGTTTCCTTACGCAATTTCAGTGCGTTTAGAATTTATCGCAGGTTACGTTGTAGACGCGCTGGGCGGGTTGTCAGGCCTTCTCTCACGATTTCAGCGTGGTTAGAGTGTTCTTTTCCCCACACGATTTCAGCGTGTTTGGAATTTATCCCAGGTTGCGTTGTAGACGGGCTGGGCGGGTTGTTTTTGGACCTCCTCTCACGATTTCAGCGTGGTTTGAGTGCCCGTTTCCTTACGCGATTTTCAGCGTGTTAAGAAATTTATCTCAGGTTGCGTTGTGTACGCACCTGGGCGGTTGTTTTGAGGCCTTCTCTCACGATTTCAGCGTGGTTTGAGTGTCCCGTTCCTTCCGCGATTTCAGCATCTTTGGAATTTATCTCAGGTTGCGTTGTGTACGCACCTGGGCAGTTGTTTTTGGACCTCTTCTCACGATTTCAGCGTGGTTGGAGTGCCCGCTTCCTTACGCGATTTCAGCGTGCCTGGAATTTATCTCAGGTTGCGTTGTGTACACACCTGGGTGGTTGTTTTTAGGCCTCCTCTCACGATTTCAGCGTGGTTAGAGTGTCCCGTTCCTTATTCGATTTCAGCGTGTTTGGAATTTATCCCAGGTTGCGTTGTAGACGCGCTGGGCAGGTTGTTTTTGGACCACCTCTCACGATTTCAGCGTGGTTTGAGTGCCCGTTTCCTTACGCAATTTTCAGCATGTTTGGAATTTATCTCAGGTTGCGTTATGTATGCACCTGGGCGGTTGTTTTCAGGCCTCCTCCCACGATTTCAGCGTGGTTTGAGTGTCCCGTTCCTTATTCGATTTCAGCGTGTTTGGAATTTATCTAAGGTTGCGTTGTGTACACACCTGGGCGGTTGTTTTTGGACCTCTTCTCACGATTTCAGCGTGGTTGGAGTGCCCGTTTCCTTACGCGATTTCAGTGTGCCTGGAATTTATCTCAGGTTGCGTTTTGTACGCACCTGGGCGGTTGTTTTCAGGCCTCCTCTCACGATTTCAGCGTGGTTTGAGTGTTCTTTTCCTCACACGATTTCAGCGTGTTTGGAATTTATCCCAGGTTGCGTTGTAGACGCGCTGGGCGGGTTGTTTTTGGACCTCCTCTCACGATTTCAGCGTGGTTTGAGTGCCCGTTTCCTTACGCGATTTTCAGCGTGTTTGGAATTTATCTCAGGTTGCGTTGTGTACACACCTGGGCGGTTGTTTTCAGGCCTCCTCCCACGATTTCAGCGTGGTCTGAGTGTCCCGTTCCTTACGCGATTTCACAGTGTTTGGAATTTATCTCAGGTTGCGTTGCGTATGCACCTGGGCGGTTGTTTTCAGGCCTCCTCTCACGATTTCAGCGTGGTTTGAGTGTCTCTTTCCTTACGCGATTTCAGCGTGTTTGCAATTTATCTCAGGTTGCGTTGTGTATGCACCTGGGCGGTTGTTTTCAGGCCTCCTCTCACGATTTTAGCGTAGTTTGAGTGTCCCGTTCCTTACGCGATTTCAGCGTGTTTGGAATTTATCTCAGGTTGTGTTGTGTACGCACCTTGGTGGTTGTTTTTGGACCTCTTCTCACGATTTCAGTGTGGTTCGAGTGCTCGTTTCCTTACGCGATTTCTGCGTGTCTGGAATTTATCTCAGGTTGCGTTGTGTACGCACCTGGCCTGTTGTTTTCAGGCCTCCTCCCTCGATTTCAGCGTGGTCAGAGTGTTCTTTTCCTCACACGATTTCAGCGTGTTTGGAATTTATCCCAGGTTGCGTTGTAGACGCGTTGGGCGGGTTGTTTTTGGACCTCCTCTCACGATTTTAGCGTGGTTTGAGTGCCCGGTTCCTTGCGCGATTTTCAACGTGTTTCGAATTTATCTCAAGTTGCGTTGTGTACGCACCTGGGCGGTTGTTTTCAAGACTCCTCTCATGATTTCAGCGTGGTTTTACTGTCCCGTTCCTTACGCGATTTCACCGTGTTTGGAATTTGTCTCAGGTTGCGTTGTGTACGCCCCTAGGCAGTTGTTTTTGGACCTCTTCTCACGATTTCAGCGTGGTTTCAGCGCCCATTTCCTTACGCGATTTCGGCGCGCTTGGAATTTATCTCAGGTTGCGTTGTGTATGCAGCTGGGCGGTTCTTTTCAGGCCTCCTCTCATGATTTCAGCGTGGTTTGGGTGTCCCGTTCCTTACGCGATTTCAGCGTGTTTGGAATTTATCTCAGGTTGCATTGTGTACCCACCTGGGCAGTTGTTTTTGGACCTCTTCTCACGATTTCAGCATGGTTTGAGTGCCCGTTTCCTTACGCAATTTCAGCGTGTTTAGAATTTATCCCAGGTTACGTTGTAGATGCGCAGGGCGAGTTGTCAGGCCTCCTCTCACGATTTCAGCATGGTTAGAGTGTTCTTTTCCGCTCACGATTTCAGCGTGTTTGGAATTTATCCCAGGTTACGTTGTAGACGCGCTGGGCAGGTTGTTTATGGACCTCCTCTCACGATTTCAGCGTGGTTTGAGTGCTCGTTTCCTTACGCGATTTTCAGCGTGTTTGGAATTTATCTCAGGTTGCGTTGTGTACGCACCTGGGCGGTTGTTTTTAGGCCTTCTCCCACGATTTCAGCGTGGTTAGAGTGTTCTTTTCCTCACACGATTTCAGCGTGTTTCGAATTTATCCCAGGTTACGTTGTAGACGCGCTGGGCGGGTTGTTTTTGGACATTCTCTCACGATTTCAGCGTGGTTTGAGTGCCCGGTTCCTTACGTGATTTTCAGCGTGTTTGGAATTTATCTCAGGTTGCGTTGTGTACGCACCTGGGCGGTTGTTTTCATGCCCCCTCTCACGATTTCAGCGTGGTTTGAGCGTCCCGTTCCTTACGTGATTTCACCGTGTTTGGAATTTATCTCAGGTTGCGTTGTGTACGCCCCTGGACGGTTGTTTTTGGACCTCTTCTCACGATTTCAGCATCGTTTCAGTGCCCGTTTCCTTACGCGATTTCGGCATGCTTGGAATTTTTCTCAAGTTGCGTTGTGTATGCACCTGGGCGGTTGTTTTCAGGCCTCCTCTCAGGATTTCAGCGTGGTTTGAGTGTTCTATTCCTTACGCGATTTCAGCGTGTTTGGAATTTATCTCAGGTTGCGTTGTGTACGCACCTGGGCGGTTGTTTTTGGACCTCTTCTCACGATTTCAGCGTGGTTTGAGTGCCCGTTTCCTTACGCAATTTCAGCGTGTTTAGAATATATCCCAGGTTACGTTGTAGACGCGCAGGGCTGGTTGTCAGGCCTCCTCTCACTATTTCAGCGTGGTTAGAGTGTTCTTTTCCTCACACGATTTCAGCTTGTTTGGAATTTATCCCAGGTTGTGTTGTAGACGCGCTGGGCATGTTGTTTTTGGGCCTCCTCTCACGATTTCAGCGTGGTTTGAGTGCCAATTTCCTTACGCGATTTTCAGCGTGTTTGGAATTTATCTCAGGTTGCGTTGTGTACGCACCTGGGCGGTTCTTTTCAGGCCTTCTCTCACGATTTCAGCGTGGTTTGAGTGTCCCGTTCCTTATGCGATTTCAGCGTGTTTGGAATTTATCTCAAGTTGCGTTGTGTACGCACCTGGGTGGTTGTTTATGGACCTCTTCTCACGATTTCAGCGTGGTTTGAGTGCCCGTTTCCTTACGCGATTTCAGCGTATTTGGAATTTATCCCAGGTTACGTTGTAGACGCGCTGGGTGGGATGTCAGGCCTGCTCTCACGATTTCAATGTGGTTGGAGTGTTCTTTTCCTCACACGGTTTCAGCGTGTTTGGAATTTATCCCAGGTTGCATTGTAGAGGCGCTGGGCAGGTTGTTTTTGGACCTCCTCTCACGATTTCAGCGTGGTATAAGTGCCCGTTTCCCTACGCGATTTTCAGCGTGTTTGGAATTTATCTCAGGTTGCGTTGTGTACGCACCTCTGCCGTTGTTTTCAGGCCTTCTCTCACGATTTTAGCGTTATTTGAGTGTCCCGTTCCTTACGCGATTTCAGCGTGTTTGGAATTTATCTCAGGTTGCGTTGTATACGCACCTGGGCGGTTGTTTTTGGACCTCTTCTCACGATTTCAGCGTGGTTTGAGTGCCCGTTTCCTTACGCGATTTCAGCGGGTTTGGAATTAATCCCAGGTTGCGTTGTAGACGTGCTGGGTGGGTTGTCCGGCCTCCTCTCACGATTTCAGCGTGGTTACAGTGTTCTTTTCCTCACACGATTTCAGCGTGTTTGGAATTTATCCCAGGTTGCGTTGTAGACGCGTTGGGCGGGTTGTTTTTGGACCTCCTCTCACAATTTCTGCGTGGTTTGAGTGCTCGTTTCCTTACGCGATTTTCAACGTGTTTGGAATTTATCTCAGGTTGCGTTGTGTACGCACCTGGGCAGTTGTTTTCAGGCCTCCTCTCTGGATTTCAGCGTGGTTAGAGTGTTCTTTTTCTCACACGATTTCAGCGTGTTGGGAATTTATCCTAGGTTGCGTTGTAGACGCGCTGGGCAGGTTGTTTTTGGACCTCCTCTCACAATTTTAGAATGGTTTGAGTGCCCGTTTCCTTACGTGATTTTCAGTGTGTTTGGAATTTATCTCAGGTTGCGTTGTGTACACACCTGGGCGGTTGTTTTCAGGCCTCCTCTCACGATTTCGGCGTGGTTTGAGTGTCCTATTCCTTACGCGATTTCACCGTGTTTGGAATTTATCTCAGGTTGCGTTGTGTATGCACCTGGGCGGTTGTTTTCAGGCCTCCTTTCACGATTTCAGCGTGGTTTGAGTGTCCCGTTCCTTACGCGATTTCAGCGTGTTTGGAATTTATCTCAGGTTGCGTTGTGTACGCACCTGGGCGGTTGTTTTTGGACCTCTTCTCACGATTTCAGCGTGGTTTGTGTGCCTATTTCCTTACGCAATTTCAGCGTGTCAGGAATTTATCTCAGGTTGCATTGTGTACGCACCTGGGCGGTTGTTTTCCGGCCTTCTCTAACGATTTCAACGTGATTAGAGTGTTCTTTTCCTCACACGATTTCAGCGTGTTTGGAATTTATCCCAGGTTGCGTTGTAGACGCGCTGGGCGGGTTGTTTTTGGACCTTCTCTCACGATTTCAGCCTGGTTTGAGTGCCCGTTTCCTTATGCGATTTTCAGTATTTTTGGAATTTATCTCAGGTTGTGTTGTGTACACACCTGGACGGTTGTTTTCAGGCCTCCTCTCACGATTTCAGCGTGGTTTGAGTGTCCCGTTCCTTACGCGATTTCACCGTGTTTGGAATTTATCTCAGGCGGAATTGTGTATGCACCTGGGCGGTTGTTTTTGGACCTTTTCTCACGATTTAAGCTTGTTTGGAATTTATCCCTGGTTGTGTTGCAAACGCGTTGGGCAGGTTGTTAGGCCTTCTCTCGCGATTTTAGCGTGGTTAGAGTGTTCTTTTCCTCACACGATTTCAGCGTGTTTGGAATTTATCCCAGGTTGCGTTATAGACGCGCTGGGCGGGTTGTTTTTGGACCTCCTCTCACGATTTCAGCGTGGTTTGAGTGCCCAGGTCCTTACGCGATTTTCAGCGTGTTCGGAATTTATCTCAGGTTGCGTTGCGTACGCACTTGGGCGGTTGTTTTTGGACCACTTCTCACGATTTCAGCGTGGTTTGAGTGCCCGCTTCCTTACCCGATTTCAGCGTGTTTGGAATTTATCTCAGGTTGCGTTGTGTATGCACCTGGGCGGTTGTTTTCAGGCCTCCTCTCACGATTTCAGCGTGGTTTGAGTGTCCCGTTCCTTACGCAATTTCAGCGTGTTTGGAATTTATCTCAGGTTGCGTTGTGTATGCACCTGGGCGGTTGTTTTCAGTCCTCCTCTCACGATTTCAGCGTGGTTTGAGTGTCCCGTTCCTTACGCGATTTCAGCGCGTTTGGAATTTATCTCAGGTTACGTTGTGTACGCACCTGGGCGGTTGTTTTTGGACCTCTTCTCACGATTTCAGCATGGTTTGAGTGCCCGTTTCCTTACGCAATTTCAGCGTGTTTAGAATTTATCCCAGGTTACATTGTAGATGCGCTGGGTGGGTTGTCAGGCCTCCTCTCACGATTTCAGCGTGGTTAGACTGTTCTTTTCCTCACACGATTTCAGCGTGTTTGGGATTTACCCCAGGTTGCGTTGTAGACGCGCTGGGCAGGTTGTTTTTGGACCTCCTCTCACGATTTCAGCGTGGTTTGAGTGCCCGTTTCCTTACGCGATTTTCAGCGTGTTTGGAATTTATCTCAGGTTGCGTTGTGTACGCACCTGGGCGGTTGTTTTCAGCCCTTCTCCCACGATTTCAGCGTGGTTTGAGTGTCCCGTTCCTTACGCGATTTCAGCGTGTTTGGAATTTATCTCAGGTTGCGTTGTGAACGCACCTGGGCGGTTGTTTTCGGACCTCTTATCACGATTTCAGCGTGGTTTGAGTGCCCGTTTCCTTACGCGATTTTAGCGTGTTTGGAATTTATCCCAGGTGGCGTTGTAGACGTGATGGGTGGGTTGTCCGGCCTCCTCTCATGATTTCAGCGTGGTTAGAGTGTTCTTTTCCTCACACAATTTCAGCGTGTTTGGAATTTATCCCAGGTTGCGTTGTAGACGCGCTGGGCGGGTTGTTTTTGGACCTCCTCTCACGATTTCAGCGTGGTTTGAGTGCCCGTATCCTTACGCGATTTTCAGCGTGTTTGAAATTTATCTCAGGTTGCTTTGTGTACACACCAGGGCGGTTTTTTTCAGGCCTCCTCTCAGGATTTCAGCCTGGTTTGAGTGTCCCGTTCCTTACGCGATTTCACCGTGTTTGGAATTTATGTCAGGTTGCGTTGTGTACGCACCTGGGCGGTTGTTTTTGGACTTCTACTCACGATTTCAGCGTGTTTGGAATTTATCCCAGGTTGTGTTGTAGAAGCGCTGGGCAGGTTGTTGGCCTCCTCTCATGATTTCAGCGTGGTTAGAGTGTTCTTTTCCTCACACGATTTCAGCGTGTTTGGAATTTATCCCAGGACGCGTTGTAGACGCGCTGGGCGGGTTGTTTTTGGACCTCCTCTCACGATTTCAGCGTGGCTAGAGTGTTCTTTTCCTCACACGATTTCAGCGTGTTTGGAATTTATCCCAGATTGCGTTGTAGACGTGCTGGGCGGGTTGTTTTTGGACCTCCTCTCACGATTTTAGCGTGGTTTGAATTCCCGTTTCCTTACGCGATATTCAGCGTGTTTGGAATTTATCTCAGGTTGCGTTGTGTACACACCTGGGCAGTTGTTTTCAGGTCTCCTCTCACGATTTCAACGTGGTTTGAGTGTCCCGTTCCTTACGCGATTTCACCGTGTTTGGAATTTATCTCAGGTTGCGTTGTGTACGCACCTGGGCGGTTGTTTTTGGACCTCCTCTCCTCTCACGATTTCAGCGTGTTTGGAATTTATCCCAGGTTGCGTTGTAGACACGCTGGGCGGGTTGTTAGGCCTCCTCTCACGATTTCAGCGTGGTTAGAGTGTTCTTTTCCTCACACGATTTCAGCTTGTTTGGAATTTATCCCAGGTTGCGTTGTGGACGCGCTGTGCGGGTTGTTTTTGGACCTTCTCTCACGATTTCAGCGTGGTTTGAGTACCCGGTTCCTTACGTGATTTTTAGCGTGTTTGGAATTTATCTCAGGTTGCGTTGTGTACGGACCTGGGCGGTTGTTTTCAGGCCTCCTCTCACGATTTCAGCGTGGTTTGAGTGTCCCGTTCCTTATGCGATTTCAGCGTGTTTGGAATTTATCTCAGGTTGCGTTGTGTACGCACTCGGGCGGTTGTTTTTGGACCACTTCTCACGATTTCAGCGTGGTTTGAGTGCCCGCTTCCTTACCCGATTTCAACGTGTTTGGAATTTATCTCAGGTTGCGTTGTGTATGCACCTGGGCGGTTGTTTTCGGGCCACCTCTCACGATTTCAGCATGGTTTGAGTGTCCCGTTCCTTACGCAATTTCAGCGTGTTTGGAATTTATCTCAGGTTGCGTTGTGTACGCACCTGGGCGGTTGTTTTTGCACCTCTTCTCACAATTTCAGCGTGGTTTGAGTCCCCGTTTCCTTACGCAATTTCAGCGTGTTTAGAATTTATCCCAGGTTACGTTGTAGACGAGTTGGGCGGGTTGTCAAGCCTCCTCTCACGATTTCAGCGTGGTTAGAGTGTTCTTTTCCTCACACGATTTCAGCATGTTTGGGATTTATCCCAGGTTGCGTTGTAGACGCGTTGGGCAGGTTGTTTTTGGACCTCCTCTCACGATTTCAGTGTGGTTTGAGTGCCCTTTTCCTTATGCGATTTTCAGCGTGTTTGGAATTTATTTCAGGTTGCGTTGTGTACGCACCTGGGCGGTTGTTTTCAGGCCTTCTCTCACGATTTCAGCGTGGTTTGAGTGTGCCGTTCCTTACGCGATTTCAGCGTGTTTGGAATTTATCTCAGGTTGCGTTGTGTACGCACCTGTGCGGTTGTTTTCGGACCTCTTCTCACGATTTCAGCGTGGTTTGAGCGCCCGTTTCCTTACGCGATTTCAGCGTGTTTGAAATTTATCCCAGGTTGCGTTGCAGACGTGCTGGTTGGGTTGTCAGGCCTCCTCTCACGATTTCAGCGTAGTTAGAGTGTTCTTTTCCTCACACGATTTCAGCGTGTTTGGAATTTATCCTAGGTTGCGTTGTAGACGCGCTGGGCGGGTTGTTTTTCGACCTCCTCTCACGATTTCAGCGTGGTTTGAGTGCCCATTTCCTTACGCAATTTTCAGTGTCTTTGGGATTTATCTCAGGTTGCGTTGTGTATGCACCTGGGCGGTTGTTTTCAGGCCTCCTCTCACGATTTCAGCGTGGTTTGAGTGTCCCGTTCCTTACGCGATTTCAGCGTGTTTGGAATTTATCTCAAGTTGCGTTGTGTACGCACCTGGGCGATTGTTTTTGGACCTCTTCTCACGATTTCAGCGTGGTTTGAGTGCCCGTTTCCTTACATGATTTCGGCGTGTCTAGAATTTATCTCAGGTTGCGTTGTGTACGCATCTAGGCAGTTGTTTTCAGGCCTTCTCTCACAATTTCAGCGTGGTTAGAGTGTTCTTTTCCTCACACGATTTCAGCGTGTTTGGAATTTATCCCAGGTTGCGTTGTAGACGCGCTGGGCGGTTTGTTTTTGGACCTTCTCTCTCGATTTCAGCGTGGTTTGAGTGCCCGTTTCCTTACGCAATTTTCAGCGTGTTTGGAATTTATCTCAGGTTGCGTTGTGTATGCACCTGGGCGGTTATTTTCAGGCCTCCTCCCACGATTTCAGCGTGGTTTGAGTGTCCCATTCCTTATGCGATTTCAACGTGTTTGGAATTTATCTCAAGTTGCGTTGTGTACGCACCTGGGCGGTTATTTTTGGACCTCTTCTCACGATTTCAGCGTGATTGGAATTTATTCCAGGTTGCATTATGGACGCGTTAGGCGGGTTGTTAGGCCTCCTCTCACAATTTCAGCGTGGTTACAGTGTTTTTTTCCTCACACGATTTCAGCGTGTTTGGAATTTATCCCCGGTTGCGTTGTAGACACGCTGGGCGGGTTGTTTTTGGACCTCCTCTCACTATTTCAGCGTGGTTTGAGTGCCCGGTTCCTTACGCGATTTTCAGCGTGTTTGGAATTTATCTCAGGTTGCGTTGTGTACGCACCTGGGCGATTGTTTTTGGACCTCTTCTCACGATTTCAGCGTGTTTGGAATTTATTCCAGGTTGCATTATGGACGCGTTGGGCGGGTTGTTAGGCCTCCTCTCACGATTTCAGCGTGGTTACAGTGTTTTTTTCCTCACACGATTTCAGCGTGTTTGGAATTTATCCCCGGTTGCGTTGTAGACACGCTGGGCGGGTTGTTTTTGGACCTCCTCTCACTATTTCAGCGTGGTTTGAGTGCCCGGTTCCTTACGCGATTTTCAGCGTGTTTGGAATTTATCTCAGGTTGCGTTGTGTACGCACCTGGGCGGTTGTTTTCAGGCCTCCTCTCACGATTTCAGCGTGGTTTGAGTGTCCCGTTCCTTACGCGATTTCAGCGTGTTTGGAATTTATCTCTGGTTGCGTTGTGTATGCACCTGGGCGGTTGTTTTTGGACCTCTTCTCACGATTTCAGCGTGGTTTGAGTGCCCGTTTCCTTACGCGATTTCAGCGTGTTTGGAATTTATTTCAGGTTGCGTTGTGTACGCACCTGGGCTGTTGTTTTCTGGCCTCCTCTCACGATTTCAGCGTGGTTTGAGTGTCCCGTTCCTTACGTGATTTCAGCGTTTTCGGAATTTATCCCAGGTTACGTTGTAGACGCGCTGGGTGGATTGTTAGACCTCCTCTCACGATTTCAGCGTGGTTAGAGTGTCTCTTTCCTCACACGATTTTCAGCATGTTTAGAATTTATCTTAGGTTGCGTGGAACACGCTCCTGATTGATTTTCTTTGTTCTGCCTCCACTCACGAGTCCAGAGTGGTTGGAGTATGTCACCCTTTGCATCTATTGTACTCTCTATTGCATCGCATCTATTATCTATTGCATCACATCTGTTACATCCATTGCATCATATCTGTTTTATCGTCTGGTCTAGGAGACCTTAAATCTCGCATCTTCATTCGTGCTATCTTGTGCACTCTCTGGTCTAGGAGACCTTAAATCCTCTAAATGTGCAATTCCTTTGGTGTTTGTCGTGCCCGAACGACTTCCAATGGTCTGGTATAGCCACCTGCCTGTGTTAGCGGTGAGTTCCTAGGAGACCAACTGAGACGGTGGAAACTAGAGTTCGAATGGCTCATGCCTAGAATGCAAAGGTTCGGGATTTTCGAGACTCAAGTCTGGTTTAAATACCCAGGGGGGTATCCTCGGCTTGAAATCTGTATGGCAGCCCCATAGGTTGAGATACCATATGTATGCGCCTCAATTCTGGATACTGAGCCAACCTAATATGTCACCCTGTTGGAGAATAGGGAAAGCTGCAACCATAGCCAGGGAGAAAAGTATTACTGTGGTTCAACTGAGAAGAAGAGGAAGATTCCCACATTAGCTTGAGGTAGGACATTGCGGAGGTAAGTCATTGCCAATTGCCCCTGTAAGGTACCTTCCCTTCCTAGCTATTACATTGCATTTTAGCCACTACATTACAGTGCATTGCATGAATCCTCAATTTTCGAACCGGCTTCGCGTAGCGTATAAGTCCAACTTTCAAAACCGGCTTCGCGTAGCGTATAAGTCCAATTTTCAAACCGACTTCGCGTAGCGTATAAGTCCAATTTTCAAAACCGGCTTCGCGTAGCGTATAAGTCCAATTTTCAAAATCTTCCCGTATATCATTTTGCATCTTGCCCCTGAACTACGCTGGTTTGATTCCTTGCAAAGGGATACGTAGGCAGCCTGCGGGCACAACCATTTATTTATCTATATTTTGTTTGTTTGTCCAAGTCTTTGGCCTCGTCAAAAATGGGTCGTCTCTGGGCTTTGACATTCACTCCCGTCATTGTTATGACTTCCGAGTTCTGTCAAAGAGGGGCAACTGTAGACACCCCATTTTTGACCGACCTTAAGACTTAGACGCGACTGATGGTTTACATGGCGGAGAAAGGTGTGCAGGGGAAATGTTCAGTTTCTTCGGCAAGGTGAGAGTCAAATCTCGACTTCGTATCCCTTTTTGGACCAAAATAATCTTGATCAAAAGATTTTAGACCTTAAAACCCTCTCTTTTAAAACGTTTTTGAAATAAAGTTTTTACGATGTTCCGAGGCTCGTATTTTGTCGAATGTTGCGCTTTTCGGTAAACCGAGCAAGGACAAAGTGGAAATGAATAAAAGAGAGATGAAATCTTTGAAAAATCTTTCAAAACACCTTGTCTAGGGGTTTGGAGTTGAAGAAAAGAGGAGAAAAGAGAGGAAAACTAGTTTGGGAGAAGTTCGGCATGAATCCAGGTAGGACCGAAACTGCACGACTTCACCGAAACGGGCATAACTCTTTGCACAGGAGGAATTTTGATGCAAGGTTGGTGCCATTGGAAAGATAACTTATGGGGATTCAATGTGGGCGCATGGCTGACCAGAAAATCAGATGGCAGACTAGAAAAATCAGGTGGTCCAAAGTGGTTCAGCATGAATCTGGGAGGACCAAAAACTGCGCGGCTTCACCGAAATAGGTATAACTCTTTTCACAAAAGGAATTTAGATGTGAGGAAATTACCATTGGAAAGGAGACTTCTGGGGCTTCATTTCACACTCAAGAATCTCTTAAAACCAAGTCCAACTGGGGGAGATGTGGTTGGTTGAAGTCCGGTTTGACCGAATCTGCGCGGCTTTACTAAAACAGGCATAACTTTTTGCACAAGAGGAATTTTAATGCAAGGTTTGCGGCATTGGAAAGCTAACTTCAAGGGTTTCATGGTCGACCAGCTTTAGACCTTGAACCTTTTGAACCCTGGTCGGCCGACCAAGGCAAGTGGTCGGCCGACCACTTGAACTGGTCGGCCAGCTACCCTCTGTTTTGTCTCTCTGAGTGTGTTCCAGCTGTGCTAGCTGGGAGCCATTTGCAGCATCCTCAATACACGTGTATGGAGGATCTTCAAAGTTGTTTTTAGCTTCCAAGAGAAGCTTTAGACCTCTTTGTCTATATAGGAGGTCTTCTCTCTCCTTTGGGCTGGTTAGAAAAACCAGCCAAGGCTTACACACCTCTCCCTCCATATCTCTCTCTTCCAAGCTCCAAAACTCTAATATTCTTGGCCATTTACACTACAACTCTTAGCCTACCACCTCCACCATCCATTCCAGCCCCTTGAAGCTGATTTCTAGAGGTTGAAGGTTCACTAACTTGGTCCAAAAGCTCCAGCTTTACTACTCTTCAAGGGTAAGTGCCTATTTCCCTTAAACTTGCATTTTTTTGCATGATTGATTAGCCCTACTTGCAAGTATTTCTGGACTTCGACATAAACTGAAAAAGTTCTTATTTTGAGCCCCTTTTCAACTTTGTTTCAGGACACTTTACTATTTGAGGTCATCTACTTCCCCTTACCCTCTATCTCTCTTTTAGGGCTATTTTTGCATCATATTTTAGCCCTACTTGTGAACATTTTCGAGAGTTGTCATAAAATGAAAAAGTTCTTATTTTGAGCCCCTCTTCAAGTTTCATTAAGGGAATTTTTCTATTTTGGGTCATCCTCCCCTATGCATGCTTCATCTCTTCATGATTAAGGCTATGCATTAGAGCACTTGCATTGGCCATGGTTTGGCCTCTTAGCCATTGAAATCCAGTGGATTTTCAGTGGCTTAGATGCATTTTTGAGGGCCAAAATTAGAGGGGGGTGACCCCCTCTCTCCTTGTCTTGTTTGGGGGTCTTTCAGGCCTTCCAAAGGGGCTCTATTTTGCATGCATTGAAGTCTTGTTTCAGGTCCAATTTTGTGGTTTTTAAGGTCTACCTTAGGTCTGTCCAGGGCCCTTTTGATCACATTTTATGTCTACAATGCATGTGTAGAACAATTCCATTCAAGGCCTTTTGAGGGGACCTTTCTTTGCATGTTCTTGACTGATTTTAGGGCCAATTTTATGAGTTTTAGGGCTGTCATAATCCATTTCCAGAGTTGGTTTGGTCATGCTTCATGTCCATCTTGTATGTGCTTAACAACCCCTTGAATGGCCTTCCAAAGAAGCCCCTCGTTTTTGCATGCATTGGCTGTATTTCAGTGATTATTTGGGCATATTTTGGCATGTTTTATTCACTGTTTTGGGCTGGTTTGGTGATTTCTCATTTGCTTCATATACATGCCATGTAAACCATGCTTGCTAGCCAATGTTGCATGCTATTTTAGTCCATCATGTTAGCATCTTTTGGCCATGCTCTAAACTAGAAATGTGCATGTTTTGGGACAGCCTTGGCTCTGTCTTTAGACTTCATGATCAAATAATGCTTTCTTTGTATACTTGTGGTTCAATGTATTGGACTAGTTTTGAGTTTCGGGGCTTATTCCATGCATCGGGTGCCATATTCCCATGTTTCGGGACCATTTAGCATTATGTTTCAGTGCTGAAAATTACATGCTTGAATGCCATGCTTCATCCTTGCCATGTTTTGGTAGAGTGGCATTTAATGCCTTAGGTTCAGTCCTCGGTATACGTGCATGTGTGCACGCATTTCGGTTGTCTCATTTTCATCTTATGGCCACTGATGTGAGTGTGGCTGAGGTCCACTCATATTGGTGTAAGTCCATTATGCATTGTGTATGCCTTTTCAATTCATAGCATTGCGTATGCTAGGTTGCGTGTTAGAGCATTGTGTATGCCATTTCATAGCATTGCATATGCTAGGTTGTATGTTAGTCGCATTGTGTATGCCATCTCATTTGCATTGTGTTTGGGATAAGAGTTAGCCTGAGCACGGGAAACGAGGGACGTTTTGTACTCCGAGTGACGGAACGTGTCTCAATTCCCTGTCGCCGACACTCCGGATTACCCATGATGGAGTTTAGGTCTTGTTGTGTTTTCATGTGCATTCATCTCATAATGAGTCGTGCAATTCGGCTCCTCGGCCATTATGCATCGATATACGTGATTGGTGGCACGAGGATCGAAGACAACACTCCCTGAAGAGTAGTCATGCATACATATGTGAAATACTTTGCCATGCCCCTTTGTTGCTATCTGTTGCAGTAAATCAGAAATCAACGGCCTTCTGGAGCGTTGCGCAATATTCCGAAAACAATTGCAAACAGAGGCAAACCGGGCCATCGCGATGGATTTCCGCGCTAGGCAACTCAAGCATGCATCTCCCGTCATTCGGAACAGAGCTGAGGCAGTCCATAGGCTTGCATGCTAATTTACTCACTTTCCTAGATTAATTTGTTAATTAATTAGGGTTTTGTAATATTTAATTATTCATTTCGGACTGTATTATTCTTTCGGACTCTCCGAGCGAGGGCACAATTGTAATAAGTGTGCGTACGTGTGATGTATGTCTTCCAACCCCATGTCTTTCTCCCTTTTATTTACCAGCTTATGATGGTTAGATTAGGGCATGTTTCAATTAGCATACAGTATGATAGCATGTTTGCATTCATTCATCTGTTTTGCATGCACCGGGCTCGGCGCATCATACTAACTGCATTTGTATTTCAATTACGAGTTGAATACTTGTTAGTTGTAGCATTTCACATGCCATCTTTAGAATAGCCGAGCCTATCTTAGTTGCATTTTGCATGTGTTGCATTAGGCATTTCTGTATAATTAGGAAACATCAAACCATTTCCAAAACAAACATGAGATGCTTTGTTCCAATTCAGGCAACCCAGTCTATACTTGTATGTTGTGCGCATCACATAGTAATCTAGGCTAATAACCGGATTAAAAACGCATAATGTTTTCAAAACTCGATATCATGGTTAGTAGAGGCCGATCTTTGATCGGGCGAGCGGGGGTGCTCACGAAGTGACCTTCCCCAATCGTACCCAAGTTCCCGAGCCGAGGCAACTTTGGTGATGACGGACACGTGGCCTTAGGCAACGAGTCAGGGTTTCCTAAATTTCCCAAAATAAAATATTTAGGTGGCGACTCTGTATCTGGCAAAACAGTCCATGTTTAGCACTTCTTTCAAAAAATCTATTTTCAAAAACGATTTGCCGGATTTGGACTCTTTGATGATTCATCGGTCTTGCATTGCACTCGGTGAGATTAGATACAGGACTGTGACTTTGAGTCCTAAACTGTAGTGAGCCCAAATGAACAAAACGGGAATTCCCTCCCGGGGCGTTCGGGGACGTCTACAACTCGGTAAAGCATGTGAATTGTGTGTATATTTTGGATATAAAAAGGTAACACTACTTACGTATTTATGACTTTGAGGATTCATGATAATATATATCTAGAGGATACTATTGTATAGGATCACTATAGATCCTTACTGGACATTATTGTTTATCCCATATTGTTGATCCCTTTTTTAGGTGTGAAGTTGGAAGAATTGTTCAAGACTAAGAAGTCTTCTTTTATTGTTGGTCATGGAGCTTATTATTTGTAGGCGAAATGCCAATGTTTTGTAAAAGGGGTTAATCCCTTTTATTTTATTTTGTTCTGTTGTATATTCTTCAATGTATGCCTAAGGGCATCCGTTGTAATTTACTGTATTGGTTATTTCATCACTGTATGTACGAGAGAACATCTATTGTTTATTCATTATTAACTTGTTTCCGCATTTATATTATGGAATTGGACTTTAATAAGGAATTTGTTAATGGTATTTGGATAATAAAATTTGAGGCGTTACATCTTCTAGGTCGTCCATGGCCTCTTCCTCCACCTCTTTGTGGTTTTCTCCATTGCTCATCTTCATTCCTTCTGAATGTCAACTTTGATTGAAGAGCTTGCTCTAGGGAATTTGCGAAAGTTCTCTTGTTTATCATCTACTTGTGGATCTCCAGCATGGCCATCAACTCATCTATGGTCATGATTTTGAGGTCTTTGGAGTCTTCAACTATGATAACTACGTGTTCAAACTTCAAACTTGGGGATAGAAGAATTTTCTCTATCACTCAAACGTCGTCTATCTTGTCTCCATATTGCCTGATCTAGTTCACAATTGTCAAAGTATTTGTAAAGTACTCAAAAATTGACTCATGGTCCTCTATCTGCAACAATTCGAGCTCCCCCCTTAATACTTGGAGTTGAATCCTCATGGTCTCCTCAATTCCTCGGTGTGAACTCTGAAGAATACTCCATGCCTCTTTAGAGGTTGTCGTGATTGAAATCTTTTCAAAGCTTGACTTGTCAATGCCTAGATAAAGCAACTGCAAAGCTTTCTTGTCTTTTCTTCTTGTATCTCTCAAAGTAGCCTGTTGGGGCTTCATTCAATTTCTCTTCATCTTCAAGGCTTGTCGGTTCTTCATAACCTCACTCAACCAAGTCCCACACATCTTGTGAGGCTAGTAACACTTGCATCTAGATACGCCAGTTCTCATAGTTTTCTTTGCTCAATTTCGAAAACTAGGGTAGGAAAATGCAATTCATGTTGGCCACTGATTAATTTGTGTACTTCAAATAAGCTACACACAATTTTCAAGTAGGGATAAACTCAAAAGGTAGAGTTGTACAAAAACCTTAACCAATCGACGAAACCGACCAATTCAAACCAAAAACATCAACCTACGGATGGTTTCTCAATAAACAATAGACGATAGCAGGTGCTTTCAATGAAAAAAATCAATTTTTTCGGATGGGCCACGGTTTCATATATGTGGTAACCAAAAAGACCAATCCGACAGATATTTATTATATTGTATAATTTTACTCGTGTATGTGCTATTGGCTTTTCATATTACCCTTTATCTCTAAGCATTATAACCTGACAAGTGATAATGGCTTTTTCAGGTGGAAACCGAGCACGTGCATGAGCATTCTTCACGTATCGAGTATGTTTAAGTTTAAATATTTAGCTTAGATGTTTGTTGTAATTAATTAGTTGTACCTAGTTAATTTTTGTAAAGTGATGTAATTAATTATATAGTTAAATAATTGTTCGATTTCGTCTTGTAATTGTTTTAGTTAACTAGTTAGTTAATTAATTTGATGTAATAATTAGTTAAGTAGTTTAGCTAATTTCATTTGTTTTGTAATAATTAGCTTAGCTTAGTTAGCTAGTTAATTAGTTAGTTAGTTCATTCGGACTCTCCTTTGTGAGAGCACAATGTTGTAATAATGTATGTCTTCCAACCCCA
Organism: Camellia sinensis; assembly: GCF_004153795.1. Lineage (NCBI taxonomy): Eukaryota > Viridiplantae > Streptophyta > Magnoliopsida > Ericales > Theaceae > Camellia > Camellia sinensis. The sequence continues at coordinate 93,064 of NW_021024720.1, forward strand.
CGTCTTTCTTCCTTTTATTTGACTACTTACAAATGGTTAGATTAAAACATCATGTTTCGTTTAGCATTACTCATGCTTGCATCCATTGCATTGCATGCATCGAAGCTCGGTTCATCATTCTAACTTGCATTGTTAGTTTAATACTTCTTTGAATACGTTCTCATAAGTGCAATGTGAAACTGATAAACACCAAAGAGTCCAAATCCAACAAATCTTTTTGCAAAATCGATTTTAAAACAAATAATGCCAAAATTGGACTGCTTTGCCAGATACAGAGTCGTCACCTAAATATTTTTTATTTTGGGGAAATTTTGGAAACCCTGTCTCGTGCCGAAGGCCACGTGTCCATCATCACCAAAGTTGCCTCAGCTCGGGAACTTAGGGATGAGAGGGGAAGGTCATCAATTAAGCACCCTCGCTCGCCCGATCAAAGATCGGCCTTTACTAATCATGATATGACTTTTTTATAAACATTATGTGTTCTTGTTCCGGTTATTAGACCAGCATTACTATGTGATGTGCACAAGCAAGTATAGACTAGTTTATTCAATTTGGAACAATTCAACTCATGTTTGTTTTGTGAAAGGTTTTGAATTTGCCACCTCAAGTGGGCTTAAAGATGCAGATTTGCCACCAAACATGGTGGGCTTAAAACATGATTTGCCACTCAACAAAGTGGGGCTTAAAATGTACATTTGTTAAATCGTTCCAATTCAAATAACAAGCCTTCATCCACAGGCATTCATGCAATTTAGCATTTAAGCACATAGCCTCATGGTAAGCAAGCAAAACATGGCAACATTCACACTCATGCAAGTATGCTAAAGCGTAAAAACTCACCGAGTACTCTAAGCCAAAATAGAAACTAGTTAGAAATATGCATGATCCTAACTATGTTAAGTGTCTAATGCAACATATGCAATAATGCAACTAAATAGGCTCGACTATCTAAGATGGCATATGAATGCAACACTTTGATAACATGTTTTCGAACACGTATTCAAATAAGTATATTGAAATTTGCGATGCAGTTTGTATGATGCGTCGAGCCCGGTGCATGTAAGACAAATGAATGATGCAAACATGCAAGCATAAGGTATGCTAATTAAACCGTGCCCTAATCTAACCATTAAAAGCGGTTAAATAAAAGGGAGAAAGACGTGGGATTGGAAGACATACACACACGCACACTTATTACAACGTTGTGCCCTCTCGAAGGAGGGTCCGAATGAATAAGCTAAGCTACATTAAGCTAAACTAATCCAACTAATCTAATTAAACTAATTAGACTAATTATTACAAAACAAAATAAAGAAATAGCTAAGCTAAAGCTACTTAATTATTGCAATAATCAATGCAAATTAACCAAGTAATTAACACATTAAACTATGTTGTTATTACTCTGCTCCGGGGATGTAGAAGATGCATGCACTCGATTTTTCGCCCCGAAAAGCCCACCGGTTTGCTCTTAAGAGGCTCTATTTGCAGGGTTGACCAAGAACTTTCTGCTCCAACTTACCAAACCAATCCTGAGGATTGCACTAGTGGCCTGCCGGCCATGAGTGCTTGCTGTCGGCCACCTGCCAGCCAAAAAAGTGTGCTGCCGGCCAAGAATGAAGCCACTGCCGGCCATCAGTGAGCCACTACCGGCCACTGGTGTGCTGAATCATCATACTGCAACAGAGCACAAACAGAGCAAAATGGAAGGTTTTCCAAGGATATGTTTGTACTGTGCCCCTCCTTATCATCTCAAAACATCAAAGGAGAGGCACTCTTGGATCCAAAACCACCAATCAAGCATTTTCAATGCATGATGGCCAAAGATCCAAGGAGTACAATTTCGATAAATGCACAAAAATAAGACTCAAAGGACCACCACCCTATCATGCATGATGAAGGGTGGTGGAGACAAAGGATATTGGCTCATTTCATCACTTCAAGTATGAAATGGACCAATCTACCTTGTGTTCATTATAACGTCTGATTGAACACAATGCATTGCAAACACAACATGCTTATCTTTGTCAGGTTTTACTTGTCCAATTCTTGTTTGCTCATCTTAAGATTACCAAGCCATTCTTTATTCAATTTGTCCAAGGTGAGTGTCCTCTAATGAGAGAGGGGTCAGCCAAAGGATGGTTTAAGACATGAGAGAGATCATGCCTTTGGCTAGGAGGAACCCTCAAAAGAGCGTTAAAGCCATTGAGCACAAGCTCTAGCTCAAGCTTAAACGCAACCTTGTGGCTAACCGAACCGCAAAACAAATGGAAAAGTGAAGAAATGAAGGACATTGCAGTATTGCAGTGCTGAAATGGCATGAAAAATAATACTACAACATGCAAGCAACACATGCACAACCTGTTCAAAAGCCAAACACAACAAACTAGTGAAGAGCACTACACTAGAGGCATGTAATATCAAGCTCAAATGACTAAACCAACTCTGGATAGAGCTAAAACATGTTAAAATAAGAGCTAAAACTTGCTGAGATTAAGGCACAAAAGAGTAGAAAAACATGCTCACATGTTAGGCTACAAACAAGACACAAAAGCAACTCTAAAAGGGAATGAAAGAGTGAAACAACTGAGCATGTGACAGAGCTATAAACACTAAAATTACATGTAAAATGACACTTTAACATGTAATCGTCTCAAGCAAATCAAGTTTAGAAGCCTAAAATGCCAAGCTAGTGAAGCCATTTACACTACAATTACATGAGACAAGGCTCATATGACCAAGACAGCCCAAAACAGAGCTAAATCATGCCAAATCAGTAGCTAAAACATGCTTGAAGTAAGCTAAAAAAGGCTAGAATGAAAGGATAATACATAGCACAAACTAGACTATTAAGCACCATTGCACCACAAGCATACAACGCAAGCCTCAAGTGGCCAAACCAGCTCAAAACAGGGCTAAAGCAGGTCAAAAAAGTAGCAAAAACATACTGAGATCAAGTCACAAAATGGTAGAAAAACATGCTCACATGTTAAGCTATCTACACATGCAAACAAGACACAAGAAGGGGAGGCCAACCCCTTCTATCTTGGACCTCAAAACGTGGTTTTTGTCACTAAAAAACCCCTGAGTTTTAGTGGTAAAAAGGCCGAAAAAGTTTAATTTGAAGGTGATGAGAAATGGTGCAAAAAACTATACAAGCTAAGGAACAAAAGGGAGAGACAACCTCCTAACACAAAATAGGCTCAAACCAACATTTTTAGGACTAAAAAACAGAGATTTTTTCTATTCAAAACCACCCAAAAAACAACACAAAAAGATGGCAAAAGCAAGTATGAAAACAAGCTTAAAGGGCGATAGTTATACCTCTTGAAGCCAAGCACCCTTTAGGCACAAATCTCTGAGCTTAAAACACCTTCTAAAGCTCAAAGGAGGCTCCAAGAGAGCTTCAAGTAATCTCAGCCCAAAGATGAACCATTTTGGTCAACAATGTTTAGGCTAAAGGTTGAATTATGCAAGCTTCTAAGCACAAAAGCCCAAGAAAGAGAGAGAGATCTAGAGGGAGATGATTGTAGAGAGAGAGGATCCCAAACTTTTTGCAAACCTCCAAACCATAGAGAATGGCCTCCATATAAAGCAATATATGAGCCTCAGGTCGAAATATCTGATTACAGGACAGTTGGCACAGTGTGGAAACAGCTGGAGGTAAATATCTGCAAAAAATCTGACTTTTTGCATCAATGGCTGGCACTGCATCATCTATGGCTGGCAAGGGTCACTCTTGGACGGCAGGGGGCCAGCAATGGCCATTCATGGCTAGCACATGGAAAGAAAATCCCATTCATGACCAGAAACCTCCACCTTTAGTTGGCCAGAAAAATTTACTTTTTGGGCCCAACTTCAAACGGACATATCTCCTTCATCTGGATTCCTATGGAGGTCATTCTTTAGCCTAAATTGAAGCCTTGGAAGTATTATTTCCAATGGCATGAGCCTCACATCAAAATTCCAAGTGTGCAAAAAGTTATGATCATTTGAGTGCAGACTGCTCAGTTTCGATCCTACTAGGATTCATGCCGAACTTCTCCCAAACTAGTTTTCTTCTCTCCTCTCCCATTTTATTCAACTCCAAACCCCTAAATAAGGTATTTTGAAAGATTTTTTAGAGATTTCACCTCTTTTTCATTCATTTTCACTTTGTCCTTGCTCAGTTTACCGAAAAGCACAACATTTAACGAAATGCGAGCTTCGGAACATCATAGAATCATTTTTCAAAAATATTTTGAAAGAGAGGGTTTTAAGGTCTAAAAATCATTTTAGTCAAAAGGCTTTGGTCCAAAAAAGGGGTGTGAGGTTAGGATTTGAAGCTCCTTTTGCCAAAGAAATCGAATCTTTGCACTCCACATCTTTCATCACCAAGTAAACAATCAGGGGCAGAATGCAAAATGAAACACAATGTAACTAAACAATGCAACTAAACAATGCAATGATATACAATGTAATTGAATCATCAAACCACAAGCAGTGCAAAATCACACAAATATCATAAAGGGATGGAGATGCAAAATCAAACTACGTTTAACATAGAAAAGGTGCCAGAAACCTTAAACCACAACTCTCTTAGTGGGATAGGCGTGTGCACAGGCAGAACTATATGTTTCACAGGGATTACCCTTTCTCATTTGTGATTCTCACATCACTTCGGCACTCAATCTCTTTTTCTCTGAAAAAACCCTTTCCTCACTTTTTCTCTCAACACACATCTCTCTATTCTTCAATCTCTCTTATTTTTTATCCCTCCCCAGGGTGGTTGATAGATAAACAAGAAGTTGTGGGCTCTTGCTCCTAGCATCCTAGTAGATTCTCCTTCTTTCGCTGATAACTAGTGAGCTCTCCCACAGAGGGGTTGTGATGCAACTGGATGTGCAGCAGATCTGCAATTGACATCGGTTGACGATGCCTTTGGCTTAGCTTGATTGAAATGAGTTACAACATTTCCCACCGGCCAAGCATACAATTGATTGGTCTTACACATTGCGTTTTCTACGTCCCCATTCTGGGTCAGATGCCAATTTGGGTGTAATCATCCAGATGAGAGAATCGAATATCCCGCTCCATTTCCAGTTCGTGCTTCGCACTTGGCTTGATACCTCGCTGCTTGGAGGATATGAGAGCTTTCAGCCCTTTGCTGTTAGCTTCAATTGTGCCCTTTCTGGCGAACAAGGTGCCCTTTTCGGCAAGTATGGTGCCTTTTCTGGATAGTATGCTGACAACGGGGAAAAGACAGAAAACCTGACTCAACTATACTCCTAGTTCATCATTTTGACCATCTTTTGTTTTTGGCTTTCTACTAAAACAATTTTAACCAAAATGAGAGTTAGATTAACATGCTTGTTCGATTTTTTGATTCAAAATCATGCAAGTTAGGTTATGAGCACTGGAATTTTTCCATTTCTTGTGGAAAATGGAATAATTTTTGAGAGAAAATTGGTCAACCTCATTAAAAATTCTCAAAAACTATTTTTACAAAATGGCCCTTGCTCAATGAGCATGAAACCTACTCTCGAGATGCACAACCTCAGATCCAGAACAATGGAAAATTGCCCAAAGGATTGGGGCCGAACTTCAGGATGAAGTTGCCTACATATCCCAAACATGGGAATCAGGCCTGATGTAGTTCCGGGTTGAGGTTCACTCAGGTATTAACACTCTCCTTTTGCGCTCTAACTTTTGCCAATGCCGCCCTTTCGGGTTTTCAACCTTGTGAGCTCTATTTTTCTTTTCTTTTCATTTCTTTTCTTCTTTTCATTTTCTTTTCATTTTTTTATTTTTCATTTGTTCTTTTTCTTTTTTCTTTACTCTAACTTTTGCCTGGGTCGTCCTTCCAGGTTTTCGGCCCAGCGAGCCTCTCAAGGATAGAAAAGAGTTTTAACTTTGTCCATGTTGAATGGTTGATTTTGAGACCTTGAAGCCATCTGAATCCAAGAGAATGGCTGCTGTTCGTTAATGATGTAGGAGCCCATCCAATCAGGTCTAAATTTACCCCTAGTGTTTTGGATAGGAACTTGATTGTCCTTCAACAATAAACTTTCTTCTTTCAACAGCTCGAATTTTGTTTTCTTGCCAGTCCTCATTGGTTTGCGGAATGACCCATCTTTTGAATCTTTGAGCACATCTGACATTTTTTGCCCCTAGTTCAAAGGCTACTTCTGATCTAGCTTTGCAAGCTTCCTTTGATGACATCTGACCTTCTTGATCTGACCTTCTTTTCCCTAGTTCAAGGGTTGCTTCTGATCCGGCCATACAAGCCTTATGCTTTGGTTGATCATTGAACATTCTGAGTTAAAGTTCAAGGTTTGAAAGCAAAGGAGTCGAGTCTCGAGGACAAGAGTGATCCTATGCTGCACAATCTCAAGATCAATTATATACATGTCTTCTCAGGACCACACAAAATATTTTTTGAAATCTTTTAAGAAAGTGACTAGTCGCTCGTGCTAAAGGTAATGTAAAACCAATCTGGATCAAGCCAGGATCCTTCTTAGTACTCACATTAACAAACATGATCTCATTCGTTAAGGGCTTAGCATGCCTTTCTTCCTCTCAATCGATCAAATTTTTGCAAATCCCGAGGAATTCCTTCCTCTTTTTTTTCATCACAGTGTTAGAAAAGTTTTTGAAAAACTTAGGTCAATGCAATGATTTCAAGGCATAGAAAAGTAAGTGAAAATACCTGCCGTTTCATTTAGAACTTCTGGCACAACTGGCGCAATGGCAGAAACAGACGCAAAAGAGTGAAAATCATTGCTGTTTCATTCAGATCTTCTGGAGCAACTGGCTCAATGGCAGAAACAGGCGCAAAAGAAATGGTGTAAAAGACATGTAAAAGACAAACACAAAATAAGATAGTGATATCCGAGGTAACACCCCCGAATCACCCGACTCTAACACAACTGGACTGACTTGATACAACAAGGCAAACTCAACTAACTCAGTACAAAAGGACTAACTCAATACAACACAACAAGACTGACCCAATACCCAAGTCAAAAAGTACAGTAAACAGCATTCACAAATTGCTCAAAACAGTTCATGCCATCCCCATATCTGGAGTAAACTGAGCACCATCAGCAGGTGGTTCAACCCCCGATCACATAGTCACATTATTCCCTAAGTTCATCGATCCAGTGCCGATAGACTTTGCAGAGCCTGGTGCAACGATGACCTTGTTATCAATCAAATCTTGTATTTCATGGCGAAGACGAAAACAAACATCAGTGTCGTGGCCGGCTTGTTGAGGGAAGGCATAGTACTTGGTAGCATCATGCTTGGCCAGAGGAGGATCCAGGAGAGGCTGAGGCTCAAAGGGTTTGAGATGGCCTTGTCCTTTAAGGATTTAGAGAGCTTTGGACAAAGTCATATAAAGCGGGGTGAAGACCCTCTGGCCTCGGGGTTGATGACTCGAGGTTTGTGGAGTTGGATTGGATGTACCGGCAAAGGGGTTGGTAGGTGCTGACTTGGTTTGATGATCTCTTCTGAGTATAGGATTGGAGCTGAAAAGGACGTTTCTGGTGCGACATCCCTTTTCCCGGCTTGCCCCTTGATTCAGAATGCTTTCATCCCGAGTGGCAAAAGTGTCACCCACAGTCTTTGCAACAACTGTAAGAATTTGCTATTTGTTTAGTCCTTCAGCCTTCAAAGCCTCTATCTGTCTTTTACATTATATATGCATGGCTCTGCATTATAATTCAAGTTGAACATTGAGTTGTTAAGTACTATTATTCGTTGAGATTGTCTCACTCTGTATTTTGTCTGATTTCGTAGGTAATAAATCTTAAGGTTAGCCTTAACCCCGATGCTCGTCTCTCTTTTGTCAACTTCTGTGCGTCCAGGCATTTGGATGAAGCCTGCCCATTTTTTTGTAGAGTTTTGTTAAGCTTTGGCTTGTACTCTGATTGTCTATAATATGTTGAAGTTTCCAATGTTTTTGTTGTACGCCCAAATAAAGGGCGGGGTTGGTATATGTGTATATAAATATTTACTATCTGATGTACTGTTTGTAATCCTGGCATGATAGTGGTCGCTCAATGGATGTAGTTTCTTTTTATTTTATGTTATTTTATAATATTTAATGCTTCGGTTCAGGCCCCATATGTATGTATATCGACTTTTATGTCCGTTTCTGAAGTGATCATGCCCAAACTTTTAGGGGCGAGTTTGGGGCGTGACAGATACCCTCTTTCCATCAAGACTTTTAGTGCGCTGGTTAAGCTCATATAGAGGGGGGTGAAAGTTCTGCCATGAGCTCGGGTTAGGTCTGCTGTTTGTAGGTTTCGTTTGGAAAAAGAGTCGGCTATGGCGACTGTATTGATTTCAATGGGTTTGGAAATAGTGCCACTACCAGCATGGGTACTCCCGGAAATCACCCTCCTTGTTGGTTCACTTGTTTTGGGAATAATCCCTATGTTAAATGCATTCTCGATCTGAACCCCCAATTCATGCAAACTTCTGAAAGTGAATAGTGGAGCGACTATTAACTTTTGCAACATATCATGCTCAAGGTTGTGCACCACTATCCGCACTTGGTCCCTCTCAGAAGGGTGATTTGTCATCTGTGCTGCCTTTGCTCTACACCTTGCAACAAATTCCACAAAAGGTTCTGTAGGATTCTGGTGGGTTACTTCAAGCTCCTGCATGGTCATTTCAAGTTGGGTATTGTAAGAATATTGATTGACAAAGGCCTCTGCCAACTCTTCCCAGTTTTGCTTCACTTTATCCTCTAACTTGGCGTACCAAGTGGCTGCTATGCCCGACAGGATTCTTTCATACAAAGAGAGTTTCTGCGGCTTAGTCAGACCCATCGGTTTCAGGACATCCAAGAAAAGCCGGATATGTACCATACAATCTCCAGACCCGTCAAAACGGTCAATGTGTGGCATTTTGAATCTGTTTGGGAGCCTTATGGCAGCCTCGGTGTATCCATCCTCAATGTCGGGAATGGAGTTAAGGCCCTGTGCCTTTTTGAATTGCTTCTCAAGGTTCGCAATTTTCACCGAGGTTGGATTGAGATCATTAATATCAAGGGGAGAAAGCCTCTCCTTAGGTTGCACTAGGGGTATGAAAACCTGCTGAGCTGAACGAAGGTGAGCTAACTGGTGACTGTCGGATCAGTTGAACCAGTGAGCCCTATCTGTCCCTTTTTGCCCTGCCACCAGGGAAGGAATACTGATTACCTTTGAACTAAATCTCTGACTTGGCAAAGTCTATCAACACAAGTCCAATGCACCCGGGGGATATTGGAGCCTTCTAAAGCTATGGTTCCAGGACTACCTTGCAAAAAAGAAAACAGGCAGCACCTCAATCTAATTTCACCAAAACTAATATGAGCATAGCTGAATGACTGTACTCTTTACTGAATTCTCTCCAAAAATTGATACCAACTTGGCAACGGATATGCATATCCCTGTACAGTTCACTGTAAAGCACATACCAAGTAATTGAGAGCCAAAACACCCCTATAAAGGGGTAAGGTTACCCTGTTCTAGTTTTGTCAGGAGCTAGGGTTTCACTACGCAAACATACGGTTTCAAACAATCCTGCATTCGGGAGAGCAACCTGTCCTAGTTTGGAATAGTCTCTAAGGCTTCCGATGTGCAACTAGGTCGATTGGTCAAAAAGGGTACCTTAGCAAGACCACCTAATATATCTCTCGCTCCTAACACCGAGAAGTGAAATGAGGGTCAACCGGTACAGCGGTGATCTAGATCCAAGGTTTGTGTTCCCATCGTGACAGAGCCCGCAACCGGTCAGCCTTATGACACGCTTTTCCAAGCAAGCCTTCGGCAAACCGTTCAGGAATAGCAGATGGCAAACACTGTGGCTTAGGCGCACCAATGCAAATGCAATGCAAAGAAACACATAAATGTAGATAAAACAACATATCATGAGTTCGAGTCAAGTTCTCTAAATCCCCAGCAGAGTCACCAGAAACTGTAGACTCGACTTTCTTCACACGCACCTTTTTTCAGAAAGGCACAAATTAGTCCTACAGTTCAGACTCCCATCATGGTTCTAATTCTAATCTCACAAAGTGCAATGTGAAAATGATAAACACCAAAGAATCCAATCCAGCAAATCATTTTGGAAAATCAGATTTTGAATCAAATAATGCTAAACTGGACTACTTTGCCAGATTACAGAGTCGCCACCTAAATATTTTATTTTGGAGAAATTTAGGAAACCCTGACTCGTGCCAAAGGCCAGGGGTCCGTCATCACCAAAGTTGCCTCGTCTCGGAAACTTGGGTACGATGGGGGAAGGTCATGAAATGAGCACCCTCGCTTGCCTAATCAAAGGATCAGCCTTTACTAAGCATGATATGTTGTTTTATAAACACATGTGTTCTTATTCCGATTATTTAGCTAGCTTTACTATGTGATGCGTACAGCATACAAGTATAGACTATATTACAAGAATTGGAACAAAACAACTCATGTTTGTTTTTTAAAATGGTTTGAAAGTGCCACCCTCAAGTGGACTAAAGCGCGGATTTTCCACACTCAAGTGGGCTTAAAACATGATTTGCCACTTTGCAAAGTGGGCTTAAAACTCACATTTAATGAATTGTCTCAATTCAAACAATGAAGCCTTCATCCATAGGCATTCATGCAGTTAATCACTTAAGCAAATAGTCTCATGGAAAACATGCTATCACGGCAACACTCACACTCATGCTAGCATGCTAAAGCGTAAAAGGTTACCAAGTACTCCAAGCCAAAACAAAAACTAGTTAGAAATATGTATGATTCTAACTATGTTAAGATGCCTAATGCAACATATGCAATAATGCAACTAAATAGGCTTGGCTATCTAAGATGGCATATGAATGCAACACTTTGACAACATGTTTTCGAACACGTATTCAAATAAGTATATTAAAATTTGCATTGCAGTTTGTATGATACGTCGAGCACGGTGCATGCAAGACCAATGAATGATGCAAACATGCAAGCATAAGGTATGCCAATTGAAACATGCCCTAATCTAACCATCGAAAGCGGTTAAATGAAAGGGAGAAAGACGTGGGGTTGGAAGACATACACACATACGCACACTTATTACAACATTGTACCCTCTCAAATGAGGGTCCGCATGAATAAGCTAAGCTACATTAAGCTAAGCTAATCTAACTAATTTAATTAAACTAATTAGACAAATTATTACAAATCAAAATAAAGAAATAGCTAAGCTAGAGCTACTTAATTATTACAATAATCAATGCAAATTAACAAAGTAATTAACATATTAAACTATGCTCTTATTACTCTGCTCCGGGGATGTAGAAGATGCATGCACTCGAGGATTGCACCAGTGGCCTGCCGGCCATGAGTGCTTGTTGCCGGCCACCTGGCGGCCAAAAAAGTGTGCTGCCGACCACTGGTGTGTTGAATCATCATACTGCAACAAAGCACAAACAGAGCAAAATAGAGGGTTTTCCAAGGATATGTTTGTATTGTGCCCCTTCTTATCATCTCAAAACATCAAAGGAGAGGCACTCTTGGATCCAAAACCACCAATCAAGCATTTTCAATGCATGATGGTCAAAGATCCAAGGAGTACAATTTCGATAAATGCACAAAAATAAGACTCAAAGGACCACCACCCTATCATGCATGATCAAGGGTGGTGGAGACAAAGGAGATTGGCTCATTTCATCACTTCAAGTATGAAATGGACCAATCTACCTTGTGTTCAATATAACGTCTGATTGAACACAATGCAATGCAAACACAACATGCTTATCTTGGTCAGGTTTTACTTGTCCAATTCTTGTTTACTCATTTTAAGATTACCAAGCCATTCTTTAGTCAATTTGTCCACGGTGAGTGTCCTCTAATGAGAGAGGGGTCAACCAAAGGATGACTTAAGACATAGGAGAGATCATGCCTTTGGCTAGGAGGAACCCTCAAAAGAGCGTTAAAGCCATTGAGCACAAGCTCTATCTCAAGCTTAAACGCAACCTTATGGCTAACCGAACCGCAAAACAAATGGAAAAGTGAAGAAATGAAGGACATTACAGTATTGTAGTGCTGAAATGGCATGAAAAATAATACTACAACATGCAAGCAACACATGCACAACCTGTTCAAAAGCCAAAAACAACAAATTAGTGAAGAGCACTACACTAGAGGCATGCAATATCAAGCTCAAATGACTAAACCAGCTCTGGACAGAGCTAAAACATGTTAAAATAAGAGCTAAAACTTGCTGAGATTAAGGCACAAAATAGTAGAAAAACATGCTCACATGTTAGGCTACAAACAAGACACAAAAGCAACTCTAAAAGGGAATGAAAGAGTGAAACAAATGAGCATGTGACAGAGCTATAAACACTGAAATTACATGTAAAATGACACTTTAACATGTAATCATCTAAAGCAAATCAAGTTTAGAGGCCTGAAATGCCAAGCTAGTGAAACCATTTACACTACAACTACACAAGACAAGGCTCATATGACCAAGACAGCCCAAAACAGAGCCAAATCAATGGCTAAAACATGCTTAAAGTAAGCTAAAAAAGGCTAGAATGAAAGGCTAATACATAGCACAAACTAGACTATTAAGCACCATTGCACTACAAGCAAGCAAAGCAAGCCTCAAGTGGCCAAACCAGCTCAAAATAGAGCTAAGGCAGGTAAAAAAAGTAGCAAAAACATGCTGAGATCAAGTCACAAAATGGTAGAAAAACATGCTCATCTGTTAAGCTATCTACACATGCAAACAAGACACAAGGAGGGGGGGCCAACCCCTCCTATTTTGGACCTCAAAACATAGTTTTTGTCACTGAAAAACCCCTGAGTTTTAGTGGTAAAAAGGCCCAAAAATTTTGATTTGAAGGTGATGAGAAATGGTGCAAAAAGCTATACAAGCTAAGGAACAAAAGGGAGAGACAACCCCCTAACACAAAATAGGCTCAAACCAACATTTTTAGGACTAAAAAAACAGAGATTTTTGCTATTCAAAACCACCCCAAAAATAGCACAAAAAGGTGGCGAAAGCAAGTATGAAAACAAGCTTAAAGAGTGATAGTTATACCTCTTGAAGCCAAGCACACTTTAGGCACAAATCTGAGCTTAAAACACTTTCTAAAGCTCAAAGGAGGTTCCAAGAGAGCTTTAAGTAACCTCAGCCCAAAGATGAACCACTTTGGTCAAGGATGTATCGGCTAAAGGTTGAAGTATACAAGCTTCTAAGCACAAAAGCCCAAGAGAAAGAGAGATCTAGAAAGAGAGGATTGTAGAGAGAGAGGTTTTAGAGAGAGAGGGTCTCAAACATTTTGCAAACCTCCAAACCATAGAGAATTGCCTCCATATATAACAATATATGAGCCTCAGGTCGAAATATCTGATTACAGGACAACTGGCACAGTGTGGAAACAGCTGGAGGTAAATATCTGCAAAAAATTTGACTTTTTGCATCAATGGATGGCACTGCATCATCCATGGCCGAAAAGGGTCACTCTTGGATGGCAGGGGGCCAGAATTGGCCATTCATGGCCGGCACATGACCAGAAAGTCCCATTCATGACCAGAAACCTCAACCTTTGGTTGGCCAGAAAAATCTGCTTTTTGGGCCCAACTTCAAATGGACATATCTTTCCAATGGTGGAAGACTCACATCAAAATTCCAAGTCTACCAAAAGTTTTGCTTATTTTAGTGAAGACTGCTCAATTTCGATCCTACCTGGATTCATGCCGAACTTCTCCCAAATTAGTTTTCTTCTCTCCTCTCTCATTTTCTTCAACTCTAAACCCCTAAATAAGGTATTTTGAAAGATTTTTCAGAGATTTCACCTCTCTTTTATTCATTTCCACTTTGTCCTTACTCGGTTTACCGAAAAGCGTAACATTTAATGAAATGCGAGCTTCAGAACATCGTAGAATCATTTTTCAAAAATATTTTGAAAGAGAGGGTTTTAAGGTCTAAAAATCATTTTAGTCAAAAGGCTTTGGTCCAAAAAAGGAGTGTGAGGTTAGGATTTGAAGCTCCTCTTGCCAAAGCAATTGAATCTTTGCACTGCACATCTTTCATCACCAAGTAAACAATCGGTGGCGCCTAAGTCTTAAAGGCGGTAAAAAATGGGGTGTCTACAAATACGTCATTTATTTTTTAGTGTTGTGTGTTATCTTCTTCTCCAATTAACATTGAAACCCCTTTCTCTTTTGCTGTTTTTGTGTTTATGATTTTATGTGACCCGTGCAACTCAACCGAGACCAACTACAAAACCGAATGTCACTCACGGTCAATTTCAAACAGCACATCGGTCAAAAACGGTTGATTATATATTCAACCCGTCATGGTCGGTTCAGTTGCTAGATTGATAGGAAAATCGATCCAATCTGACCCTTGAACAGCCCTATCAGAAGGGTTGATTTAGCTAGGAACACAGTTTGTAAAAATTTTAGAATTTTCAAGGGCTTAAGTAAAAACATTCAAAATAATCTGGGGCTAAAATTGATTTTTTAAAAACTTTTGGGGTTATGCTACAATTTCATAAACCTTTTGGCAAAACCGGACGCAACCATACCAACTGTACGATGTAGTTATCTAACGGATCAAGTCTTCTGCATTGAACGTGGGTTAGAACTGACTTTGCAAGTCAAATTTGGTTGACCTGGACGCAGACAGAATATTCGCTTAGAATATTCTCTAGTCGGCAACAAAAACGACGACTTCTCGCCTTAGATGGTGCGTAGTACGTGTGGGCCTTACTCATGATTTTGTGGGGGAGTGTGATAGTGTGTGAGTACTCCAATGGCTTCAATTTTTGTATTGTTGGACTCTTGGTAACGAGATGAACACTCTGATGTACTCAAAAATTGATTTTGACAACTTCGAATTATGTACAGTTTGGAGAAAAATACAAAATTGTGCTTTGCTTTATTATTATTATTATTATTATTATTATTATTATTATTATTATTTGAATTTGAATTTGATTTTCCGGACCTGTTTGGCTCTAATAGCACTTGTTGGAGGAAGGAGACTCTTAGAATTACTGGTGGTAATTCAAAACACACACAGAGATATATTAAAGTTGGAAACTCAACTTTATTCAATATTGGAAAACAAACACAATGGAGAAAGCCTTTTTTTTTTTTCTCTCAAACTCTTACACATTCTCTCTCTCTTTTATTCTTCCAAACTCCCACACTTGAAACTATCAGACTCCCTAGATATTTATAGCTAAAAGGCTCATGGTTCTTTACTTGCCTTAATGAAGAGGACTTTACATTTTCTAAGGGATTTTTTTATTTTATTTTATTTTTTTTTAAGTGAGGAAGAGATTATAGTAAGAGAAGAACACAAACAAGAATTCGTATCCCAATATATTGAAAATACAAATAAGTGAAGAAAAATAAGAATAAGTAACATCAACTAAATTACAATGGATTGAACACAATTGCGACAAGAACATGATGCTATAGATAGCAAGAACTAATCTGAATGACACGAATGTCAGTGGCACCAAACAGAGGAGACCCCTTCAACAATATTGAAGAGGGGCTCAAAAAAAGTTATTTTACAGTTTATGATCAAGTCCAAAACAACTCACAAATAAGCCTAAAATACTATGCAAAAAATGGCCTAAAAGAGAGATAAAGAGGCAAGTGATAGTAGGAGACCTCAAACAGTAGGAGGTCCTTGATCAAACATGAAAAGGAGCTCAAAATATGA
>NW_021024720.1:108778-157551 GCF_004153795.1 Camellia sinensis
GAAAAAAAGAAAAAAAAAGAGGGAATTTTTACCCACAAAACCAAAATATTTTTTTTGAAAATCTTTTAAAGAAAGTGACTAGTCGCTCGTGCTAAAGGTAATGTTAAAACCAATCTGGATCAAAGCCAGGATCCTTCTTAGTACTCACATTAACAACATGATCTCATTCGTTAAGGGCTTAGCATGCCTTTCTTCCTCTCAATCGATCAAACTTTTTGCAAATCCCGAGGATTCCTTCCTCTTTTTTTTTCATCACAGTGTTAGAAAAGTTTTTGAAAACTTAGGTCAATGCAATGATTTCAAGGCATAGAAAAGTAAGTGAAAATACCTGCCGTTCATTTAGAACTTCTGGCAACAATGGCGCAATGGCAGAAACAGACGCAAAGAGTGAAAATCATTGCTGTTTCATTCAGATCTTCTGGAGCAACTGGCTCATGGCAGAAACATACGCAAAAGAAAGAGTGTAAAAGACAAACACAAAATAAGATAGTGATATCCGAGGTAACACCCCGAATCACCCGACTCTAACACAACTGGACTGACTTGAATACAACAAGGCAAACTCAACTAACTCAGTACAAAAGGACTAACTCAAACACAACAAGACTGACCCAATACCCAGTCAAAAAGTACAGTAAACAGCATTCACAAATTGCTCAAAAAACAGTTTTTAAATGCAAAATTCCCCATATCTGGAGTAAACTGAGCACCATCAGCAGGTGGTTCAACCCCCGATCACATAGTCACATTATTCCCTAATTCATCGATCCAGTGCCGATAGACTTTGCAGAGCCTGGTGCACGATGACCTTGTTATCAATCAAATCTTGTATTTCATGGCCGAAGAACAACAAACATCAAGTTGTGGCCGCTTGTTTGAGGGAAGGCATAGTACTTGGTAGCATCATGCTTGGCCAGAGGAGGATCCAGGAGAGGCTGAGGCTCAAAGGGTTTGAGATGGCCTTGTCCTTTAAGGTTTAGAGAGCTTTGGACAAAGTCATATAAAGCGGGGTGAAGACCCTCTGGCCTCGGGGTTGATGACTCGAGGTTTGTGGAGTTGGATTGGATGTACCGGCAAAGGGGTGGCAGTGCTGACTGGGTTTGATATCTCTTCTGAGTATAGGATTTGGAGCTGAAAATTGACGTTTCTGGTGCGACATCCCATTTCCCGGCTTGCCCCTTGATTCAGAATGCTCTCATCCCGAGTGGCAAAAGTGTCACCCACAGTCTTTGCAACAACTTGTAAGAATTTGCTATTTGTTTCAGTCCTTCAGCCTTCAAAGCCTCAACAGCCCACTGAAGATGTTTATAGGAACCAATGCCTGCCCCTACCTTGTTCTTACCACTTGCCTCCACTTCGCCAAGGGATTGGCCTTCTTCAAATGCAGCCTGTTCAAGATTGGGGGAGCTTTTTGGCATGTAATTTCTGGCATGTGATGTGGTTTGATGATGAAGCCAATATCCCAAAGGCTAGATCTGGCCACAGTTTTTTGCAAATCTTCAATCATTCTCATTAGCTCAGAAGTAGTGGGTTCACAAGTTTGAGATGATTAGGGCTCGAGTTGCATCCAATCATACATAAGTCCTATGCTTTATAGGATAAACACCTCAGGCTTGGGTAAATGGGCCGAGGTGATGTATATCTGGGTTGAAGGTAGGTGATAGTGTATGGATGAGGTTGAGGTGTGGATGAGGTACTTGGTCATTGGGTCTTGAGGTGGAGCTATCGTCTGGTTGTCGATGAGATCTGAACCTCATGACGAAGGCAGTAGCAATGATCAGTGCCATGACCGCGCTGTTGATGATACACGCAGTATTTAGCGGGGTTATGTCTGGCAAGGAGTGGGTCAAGCAGAGGTCGAGGATCAAGGGGTTTGAGATACCCTCCTTCCATCAAGACTTTTAGTGCACTAGTTAGGCTCATATAGAGGGGGTAAAGTTTTGCCTTGAGCTCAGGTTGGGCTGGCTGTTTGTGGGTTTGGATTGGCAAACGGGTTGGCAGTTTTAGAAATGGAGTGTGTGGATTTCAGTGGGTTTGGGAATAGTGCTACTATGAGCATTGGTACTCTTGGAAATCACCCTCTTTGTTGGTTCACTGTTTTGGAATAATCCCTATGTTAAATGCATTCTCGATCTGAACCCCCAATTCATGCAAACTTCTGAAAGTGAATAGTGGAGCGACTATTAACTTTTGCAACATATCATGCTCAAGTTGTGCACCACTATCCGCACTTGGTCCCTCTCAGAAGGGTGATTTGTCATCTGTGCTGCCTTTGCTCTACACCTTGCAACAAATTCCACAAAAAGTTCTGTAGGATTCTGGTGGGTTACTTCAAGCTCCTGCATGGTCATTTCAAGTTGGGTATTGTAAGAATATGATTGACAAAGGCCTCTGCCAACTCTTCCCAGTTTTGCTTCACTTTATCCTCTAACTTGGCGTACCAAGTGGCTGCTATGCCCGACAGGATTCTTTCATAACAAAGAGAGTTTCTGGGCTTAGTCAGACCCATCGGTTTCAGGACATCCAGAAAAGCCGGATATGTACCATACAATCTCCAGACCCGTCAAAACGGTCAATGTGTGGCATTTTGAATCTGTTTGGGAGCCTTATGGCAGCCCTCGGTGTATCCATCCTCAATGTCGGGAATGGAGTTAAGGCCCTGTGCCTTTTTGAATTGCTTCTCAAGGTTTCGCAATTGTCACCGAGGTTGGATTGAGATCATTAATATCAAGGGGAGAAGCCTCTCCTTAGGTTGCACTAGGGGTATGAAAAACCTGCTGAGCTGAACGAAGGTGAGCTAACTGTGACTGTCGGATCAGTTGAACCAGTGAGCCCTATCTGTCCCTTTTTGCCCTGCCACCAGGGAAGGAATACTGATTACCTTTGAACTAAATCTCTGACTTGGCAAAGTCTATCAACACAAGTCCAATGCACCCGGGGATATTGGAGCCTTCTAAAGCTATGGTTCCAGGACTACCTTGCAAAAAAGAAAACAGGCAGCACCTCAATCTAATTTCACCAAAAACTAATATGAGCATAGCTGAATGACTGTACTCTTTACTGAATTCTCTCCAAAATTGATACCAACTTGGCAACGGATATGCATATCCCTGTACAGTTCACTGTAAAAGCACATACAAGTAATTGAGAGCCAAAACACCCTATAAAGGGGTAAGGTTACCCTGTTCTAGTTTTGTCAAGAGCTAGGTTTCACTACGCAAACATACGGTTCAAACAATCTGCATTCGGGGAGCAACCTGTCCTAGTTTGGAATAGTCTCTAAGGCTTCGATGTGCAAACTAGGTCGATTGGTCAAAAAGGGTACCTTAGCAAGACCACCTAATATATCTCTCGCTCCTAACACCGAGAAGTGAAAATGAGGGTCAACGCGGTACAGCGGTGATCTAGATCCAAGGTTTGTGTTCCCATCGTGACAGAGCCCGCACCGTCAGCCTTATGACAACGCTTTCCAAGCAAGCCTTCGGCAAACCGTTCAGGAATAGCAGATGGCAAACACTGTGGCTTAGGCGCACCAATGCAATGCAATGCAAAGAAACACATAAATGTAGATAAAACAACAATATCATGAGTTCGAGTCAAGTTCTCTAATCCCCAGAGAGTCACCAGAAACTTGTAGACTCGACTTTCTTCACACGCACCTTTTTCAGAAGGCAACAATTAGTCCTACAGTTCAGACTCCCACATGGTTCTAATTCTAATCTCACAAAGTGCAATGTGAAAATGATAAACACCAAAGAATCCAATCCAGCAAATCATTTTGGAAAATCAGATTTTGAATCAAATAATGCTAAACTGGACTACTTTGCCAGATTACAGAGTCGCCACCTAAATATTTTATTTGGAGAAATTTAGGAAACCCTGACTCGTGCCAAAGGCCAGGGGTCCGTCATCACCAAAGTTGCCTCGTCTCGGAAACTTGGGTACGATGGGGGAAGGTCATGAAATGAGCACCCTCGCTTGCCTAATCAAAGGATCAGCCTTTACTAAGCATGATATGTTGTTTTATAAACACATGTGTTCTTATTCCGATTATTTAGCTAGCTTTACTATGTATGCGTACAGCATACAAGTATAGACTATATTACAAGAATTGGAACAAAACAACTCATGTTTGTTTTTTAAAATGGTTTGAAAGTGCCACCCTCAAGTGGACTAAAGCGCGGATTTTCCACACTCAAGTGGGCTTAAAACATGATTTGCCACTTTGCAAAGTGGGCTTAAAAACTCACATTTAATGAATTGTCTCAATTCAAACAATGAAGCCTTCATCCATAGGCATTCATGCAGTTAATCCTTAAGCAAATAGTCTCATGGAAAACATGCTAATCACGGCAACACTCACACTCATGCTAGCATGCTAAAGCGTAAAAGGTTACCAAGTACTCCAAGCCAAAACAAAAACTAGTTAGAAATATGTATGATTCTAACTATGTTAAGATGCCAATGCAACATATGCAATAATGCAACTAAATAGGCTTGGCTATCTAAGATGGCATATGAATGCAACACTTTGACAACATGTTTTCGAACACGTATTCAAATAAGTATATTAAAATTTGCATTGCAGTTTGTATGATACGTCGAGCACGGTGCATGCAAGACCAATGAATGATGCAAACATGCAAGCATAAGGTATGCCAATTGAAACTGCCTAATCTAACATCGAAAGCGGTTAAATGAAAAGGGAGAAAGACGTGGGGTTGGAAGACATACACACATACGCACACTTATTACAACATTGTACCCTCTCAAATGAGGGTCCGCATGAATAAGCTAAGCTACATTAAGCTAAGCTAATCTAACTAATTTAATTAAACTAATTAGACAAATTATTACAAATCAAAATAAAAGAAATAGCTAAGCTAGAGCTACTTAATTATTACAATAATCAATGCAAATTAACAAAGTAATTAACATATTAAACTATGCTCTTATTACTTCTGCTTCGCGGGGATGTAGAAGATGCATGCACTCGAGGATTGCACCAGTGGCCTGCCGGCCATGAGTGGCTTGTTGCCGGCCACCTGGCGGCCAAAAAAGTGTCCTGCCGACCCACTGGTGTGTTGAATCATCATACTGCAACAAAGCACAACAAAAGAGCAAAATAGAGGGTTTTCCAAGGATATGTTTGTATTGTGCCCCTTCTTATCATCTCAAAACATCAAAGGAGAGGCACTCTTGGATCCAAAACCACCAATCAAGCATTTTCAATGCATGATGGTCAAAGATCCAAGGAGTACAATTTCGATAAATGCACAAAAATAAGACTCAAAGGACCACCACCCTATCATGCATGATCAAGGGTGGTGGAGACAAAGGAGATTGGCTCATTTCATCACTTCAAGTATGAAATGACCAATCTACCTTGTGTTCAATATAACGTCTGATTGAACACAATGCAATGCAACACAACATGCTTATCTTGGTCAGGTTTTACTTGTCCAATTCTGTTTACTCATTTTAAGATTACCAAGCCATTCTTTAGTCAATTTGTCCACGGTGAGTGTCCTCTAATGAGAGAGGGGTCAACCAAAGGATGACTTAAGCATAGGAGAGATCATGCCTTTGGCTAGGAGGAACCCTCAAAAGAGCGTTAAAGCCATTGAGCACAAGCTCTATCTCAAGCTTAAACGCAACCTTAATGGCTAACCGAACCGCAAAACAAATGGAAAAGTGAAGAAATGAAGGACATTACAGTATTGTAGTGCTGAAATGGCATGAAAAATAATACTAACAACATGCAAGCAACACATGCACAACCTGTTCAAAAGCCAAAAACAACAAATTAGTGAAAGCACTACACTAGAGGCATGCAATATCAAGCTCAAATGACTAAACCAGCTCTGGACAGAGCTAAAACATGTTAAAATAAGAGCTAAAACTTGCTGAGATTAAGGCACAAAATAGTAGAAAAAACATGCTCACATGTTAGGCTACAAACAAGACACAAAAGCAACTCTAAAAGGGAATGAAAGAGTGAAACAAATGAGCATGTGACAGAGCTATAAACACTGAAATTACATGTAAAATGACACTTTAACATGTAATCATCTAAAGCAATTCAAGTTTAGAGGCCTGAAATGCCAAGCTAGTGAAACCATTACACTACAACTACACAAGACAAGGCTCATATGACCAAGACAGCCCAAAACAGAGCCAAATCAATGGCTAAAACATGCTTAAAGTAAGCTAAAAAAGGCTAGAATGAAAGGCTAATACATAGCACAAACTAGACTATTAAGCACCATTGCACTACAAGCAAGCAAAGCAAGCCTCAAGTGGCCAAACCAGCTCAAAACAGAGCTAAAGCAGGTAAAAAAAAGTAGCAAAAACATGCTGAGATCAAGTCACAAAATGGTTGAAAAAACATGCTCATCTGTTAAGCTATCTACACATGCAAACAAGACACAAAGAGGGGGGGCCAACCCCTCCTATTTTGGACCTCAAAACATAGTTTTTGTCACTGAAAAACCCCTGAGTTTCAATGGTAAAAGGCCCAAAAATTTTGATTTGAAGGTGATGAGAAATGGTGCAAAAAGCTATACAAAGCTAAGGAACAAAGGGAGAGACAACCCTTAACACAAAATAGGCTCAAACCAACATTTTTAGGACTAAAAAAAAGAGTTTTTTTCTATTCAAAACCACCCCAAAAATAGCACAAAAAGGTGGCGAAGCAAGTATGAAAACAAGCTTAAAGGGTGATAGTTATACCTATTGAAGCCAAGCACACTTTAGGCAACAAATCTGAGCTTAAAACACTTTCTAAAGCTCAAAGGAGGCTCCAAGAGAGCTTCAAGTAACCTTAGCCCAAAGATGAACCACTTTGGTCAAGGATGTATCGGCTAAGGTTGAAGTCAACAAGCTTCTAAGCACAAAAGCCCAAGAGAAAGAGAGATCTAGAAAGAAGAGGATTGTAGAGAGAGGTTTTAGAGAGAGAGGGTCCCAAACATTTTGCAAAACCTCCAAACCATAGAGAACTGCCTCCATATATAACAATATATGAGCCTCAGGTCGAAATATCTGATTACAGGACAACTGGCAACAGTGTGGAAACAGCTGGAGGTAATATCTGCAAAAAATTTGACTTTTTGCATCAATGGATGGCACTGCATCATCCATGGCGCGAAAAGGGTCACTCTTGGATGGCAGGGGGCCAGAATTGGCCATTCATGGCCGGCACATGAACCAGAAAGTCCCATTCATGACCAGAAACCTCACTTTGGTTGGCCAGAAAAAATCTGCTTTTTGGGCCCAACTCAAATGGACATATCTTCCAATGGTGGAAGACTCACATCAAAATTCCAAGTCTACCAAAAGTTTTGCTTATTTTAGTGAAGACTGCTCAATTTCGATCCTACCTGGATTCATGCCGAACTTCTCCCAAATTAGTTTTTCTTCTCTCCTCTCTCATTTTTCTTCAACTCTAAACCCCTAAATAAGGTATTTTGAAAGATTTTTCAGAGATTTCACCTCTCTTTTATTCATTTCCACTTTGTCCTTACTCGGTTTACCGAAAAGCGTAACATTTAATGAAATGCGAGCTTCAGAACATCGTAGAATCATTTTTCAAAAATATTTTGAAAGAGAGGGTTTTAAGGTCTAAAAATCATTTTAGTCAAAAGGCTTTGTCCAAAAAAGGAGTGTGAGGTTAGGATTTGAAGCTCCTCTTGCCAAAGCAATTGAATCTTTGCACTGCACATCTTTCATCACCAAAGTAAACAATCAGTGGCGCCTAAGTCTTAAAGGCGGTCAAAAATGGGTGTCTACAAATACGTCCTTTATTTTTTAGTGTTGTGTGTTATCTTCTTCTCCAATTAACATTGAAACCCCTTTCTCTTTTGCTGTTTTTGTGTTTATGATTTTATGTGACCCGTGCAACTCAACGGAGACCAACTACAAAACGAATGTCACTCACGGTCAATTTCAAACAGCACATCGGTCGAAAATGGTTGATTATATATTCAACCAGGCATGGTCAGTTCAGTTGCTAGATTGATAGGAAAATCGATCCAATCTGACCCTTGAAAGCGCCCTATCAGAAGGGTTGATTTAGCTAGGAACACAGTTTGTAAAAATTTTAGAATTTTCAAGGGCTTAAGTAAAAACATTCAAATAATACTGGGACTAAAAATTGATTTTTTTAAAAACTTTTGGGGTTATGCTGCAATTTCATAAACCTTTGGAAAACTGGACGCACCATACCAACTGTACGATGTAGTTATCTAACGGATCAAGTCTCTGCACCGAACGTGGGTTAGAACTGACTTTGCGAGTCAAATTTGGTTGACCTGGACAGACAGAATATTCGCTTAGAATATTCTCTGGTCGGCAACGAAAAACGACGACTTCTCGCCTTAAATGGTGTGTAGTGCGTGTGGGCCTTACTCATGATTTTGTGGGGGTGTGTGATAGTGTGTGAGTACTCCAATCGCTTCAATTTTTGTATTGTGGACTCTTGGTGGCGAGATGAACACTCTGATGTACTCAAAAATTGATTTTGACAACTTTGAATCATGTACAGTTTGGAGAAAAATAACAAAATTCTGCTCTGCTTTATTATTATTATTATTATTATTATTATTATTATTATTATTATTATTTGAATTTGAATTTGATTTTTCGGAGCTGTTTGGCTCTAATAGCACTTGTTGGAGGAAGGAGACTCTTAGAATTACTGGTGGTAATTCAAAACACACACAGAGATATATTAAAGTTGGAAACTCAACTTTATTCAATATTGGAAAACAACACAATGGAGAAAGCCTCTTTTTTTTTTTTCTCTCAAACTCTTACACACTCTCTCTCTCTTTTATTCTTCCAAACTCCCCACTTGTGTAGACGTCCCCGAACGCCCCGGGAGGGAGAGTCCCCCCCCCCCCCCCTCCATTCGTTCATATTGGGGTTCACTACAATTCAGGACTTCAAATTGTCACGGTTCTTAATCTGAACCAAGAGTCCAAATCCGGCAAATCGTTTTTGAAAATAGATTTTGAAAGAAGTGTCAAACATGGACTGCTTTGCCAGATAAGAGTCGCCACCTAAAATGTTTTATTTGGAGAAATTTAGGAAACCCTGACTCGTTTGCCTAAGGCCACGTGTCCGTCATCACCAAAAGTTGCCTCGGCTCGGGAACTTGGGTACGATTGGGGAAGGTCACTTCGTGAGCACCCCCGCTCGCCCGATCAAAGATCGGCTCTACTAACTATGATATCTAATTTTTGAAAACATTATGCGTTCTTATTCCGGTTATTAGCCTAGATTTACTGTGTGATGCACACAGCATACAAGTATAGACTGGATCGCCTGAATTGGAACAAAACGTTTCATGTTTGTGTTATTTGAAAATGGTTTGAATGGTGCTACCCGCAAGTAGGCTAAGACATGGATTTGCCACCCTCAGGTGGGCTTAAAAAAACTTTGATTTGCCTCTATCTAGTGGGCTTAAAACTCACAATGAATGAATTGTTCCAATCCAAATAACCCAACCTTCACCCACAAGCATTCAGGCAGTTATATCACATAAGCAATTAGCCTCATGGTAAGCATGCTATCATGGCAGTCACTCACACGCATGCAAGGATGCTAAAGCATTAAAACTTACCGAGTACTCCAAGCCAAAACAGAAGCTAATTAGAAATCCATGCATGATCCTAATTATACAGAAATGGCCTAATGCAACACATGCAAAAGTGCAACTTATAGCAGGCTCGGCTATTTAGAACATGGCATATGAAATGCTACAGCTAACATGTATTCAAACTTGAAATTGAAAATACAATGCAGTTAGTATGATGCGCCGAGCCCAGTGCATGCAAAACAGATGAATGAATGCAAACATGTTATCATACTGTATGCTAATTGAAAACATGCCCTAATCTAACCATCATAAGCGGGTAAATAAAAGGGAGAAAGAACGTTGGGGTTGGAAGACATACATCACACACACAGTCACACTTATTACAACATTGCCCTCGCGCAGAGGGTCCGAATAAAATAATATACAGTCCCAAATAAATAGTTACAGTCCAAATATGTACAAAACCCTAATTAATTAGCAAATTAAATTAGGAAAGCAATAAATTGGCATGCAAGCCAGGAACTGCCTCAAATATGCTCCGGAATGATGAATGATGCATGCTCCGGTTGCCTTTGTCGAAAAATCCTTGTGATGCCCCGGTTTGCCTCTGTTTGCAATTGTTCTTGGAATGCGTGCCAAAGCTCCGGAAGGCTGCCGATTTCTGATTTGCTGCAACAGAGAGCAACAAAGGGGCATTGGCAAAGTATTTTCACATATGTATGCACGACTACTACTTCGGGGAGTGTAGGTCTCGATCCTCGTGCCACCAATCACGCATATCGATGCATGATGGCCGAGTAGTCAAATTGCACGACTCAATATGAAAATGAATGCACATATAAACACGACAAGACCTAAACTCCATCATGGATAATCCGGAGTGTCAGTGACTGGGAATTGAGACACGTTCCGTCACTCGAAGTATGAAACGTCCCTCGTTTCCCGTGCTCGGGCTAACTCCTATCCCAAGCACAATGCAATATGCATGACATGCATGAATGCAACTAATATACATCCTAGCATGCTACAAACGTCAACGATGTTAACAAGACATACACGATGCTCTAACATGCAACCTAGCATACGCAATGCTATGAAATGGCACACACGATGCACGAGGTAACATGGCATACACAATGCTCTAACATACAACCTAGCATACGCAATGCTATGAAATGAAATGGCATACACAATGCACAATGGACTTATACCAACATGAATGGACCTCAGCCACACTTACATCAGTAGCCATGAGATGAAAATGAGACACTCGAAATGCGTGCACACATGTACGCAAACCGAGGACCAATCCTAAGGCACGAATGCCACTCTAACAAGGCATGGCAAGGCACAAAATATGGCATACAAACATGCAAGTTTCAACGCTGAAATATGATACAAAACAGCCCCGAAACATGGAAACATGGCACCCGATACATGGAATGAACCCCGAAATTCGAACTAGGCACATGGAATGACTTACAGCTATACAAAGCATGCATTATTTGATCATGAAGCATGAATACAGATGCAAGACAGTCCCAAAACATGCATATTTTCAGTTTATAACAAGCCTCAAAAATGAACACAAATAGAGCTAATCTATCATGCAAAAATGGCCTTAAAAGAGAGATTAAACACAAAGGGACAGTAGCTGGCCCCAAATGGAAAAGAGCCCTTCAACAAAGTTGAAGAGGGGCTCAACACAAGTCACTTTACAGTTTACATCAAGCCACAAAAATAATAACAAATAAGGCCAAACTATCATGCAAGAAAAGGCCTAAAAGAGGGGTAAAGAGACAAGTGGTAGCTTCTGTTCTCAAACAGAGGAGAGCCCTTCAAAAATATTGAATAGGGGCTCAAAAAAAGATATTTCACAGTTTATGGAAAAGTCCAAAACAGCTCACAAATAACCCTAAAATACTATGCAAAAATTGGCCTAAAAGAGAGATAAAGAGGCAAGTGATAGCAGGAGGCCTCAGAAAGAGGAGATCCCTTCAACAATGTTGAAGAGGGGCTCAAAAATATATATTTTACAGTTTATGATGAAATCCAAAACAACTCACAAATAGGCCTAAAATACTATGCAAAAATTGGCCTAAAAGAGAGATAAAGAGGCAAGTGGTAGTAGGGGACCTCAAACAGAGGAGACCCCTTCAACAATATTGAAGAGGGGCTCAAAAAAAGTTATTTTACAGTTTATGATCAAGTCCAAAACAACTCACAAATAAGCCTAAAATACTATGCAAAAATTGTCCTAAAAGAGAGTTAAAGAGGCAAGTGGTAGTAGGGGACCTCAAACAGTAGGAGGTCCTTGATCAAACATGAAAAGGGGATCAAAATATGACTATTTACAGTTTGGGTCGGAGCCCAAAAATTCTTGAAAGCAAGGCTTAGATATAGAGCAAGAAAAGACTAAAAAAATGGAGAAATAGGACTCACCCTTGAAGACCAATGAACCAGTAGCTTTTGGTTGAAGAAATGGTGCTCCTAACCTCTAGAAATAACCTCCAAGTTGCTGGAATGGATTATGGAGGTGTGGTGCTATGAGGTGGTGTAGAAATGGTCCAAGAACAAAGGTATTTGATGGTTGAATGAGAGATATGGAGGATGTATGTATGCAAGGCTCCAATTGGTTTTTGTCAACCTCAGAAATGGTGGAGAGGTGTTGGTCTTATAGAGGGAGAGAGGCAAGGAAAGGGGGGAAAATGAAATTCAAATTTCCCTCCCAAAAAAGCCCCCCTCGGATACAGGATCTAGGGGGAAAAAGAGGGCATATCTGTAAGGAACCAGGTGAGGGGGTCATGGCCGACCAGGTTCAGAAAGTTCAGGGGGCCGGCCGGCCACCTCCCATGGTCGGCCGACCAAGGGTCAAAAGGGTCAATGACAATTGCTGGTCGGCCACCTCAAAAAGGTGGCCTCCCATGTGTGCACAACACAACTATGTGGTCAAAACCCAGAAAATGTGAACCAGAAGAGAGAAAAGACTATTTTTTTAGAGGGGTTCAAAAGGGTCAGGCACAATTACTGGTCGGTCACCAAATATTGGTGGCCTCCCAGGTGTGTACAACACAAATATGGGGTTTAAGGTTCAAGAAAGTGGCCCTGGGGTGGTCAACATTGGCTTTCAAGTGAGGAAAACGGGCGTCGGAGAGCGATGAAGGAATAAAGCTGGCTTTTCAGAACAATTGCTGGCCTCCCACCCTCCTACAAGCTTCCTAACTATGAAAATAAGGTCTCCACCAAAAATGAACCAAAACGGATGCAAAATGGAGGTTCGGGGACCGAAACGCGCGGCCCGGGGCCCCAAAAATGGGCTGTTAAGCACCGGAGGTGGCATTCGACCACGAAGTTGATCTCTTGGGCCACAGTGTCCCCCAAAAGGGAGTAAATAAGGTGTATGCCAAAAACCGGAGTAAACGGAGGTGGTTAGGCGGTCCCGAACCGAGGCACACGGCCGTCGGCTCTGAAAAACCGAAAACCGGGCTCCAAACGGGAAAAATGGCCTACGACCACGAAACGTAGCCCACGGCTACTGAGAGATGATCTACGAGACCTCTCCCTCCCTTCGGGAAGAGATAACAGAGAAAACAGAGCCTAGTTCGCAAACCGAGGCAAGGCACGAAAGAGTCCGGAAGTCCGGAGGCAAGGCTTGCAGCCGGGACTCTGAAACTTCTGAATGAACGCAATATGCAATATCACCAAGCGTTCAATCAATGACGTCTGAGTCTTAAGGTCGGTCAAAAATTGGGTGTCTACAACTTGAAACTATCAAACTCCCTAGATATTTATAGCTAAAAGGTTCATGGTTCTTTACTTGCCTTAATGAAGAGGACTTTACATTTTCTAAGGGATTTTTTTATTTTATTTTATTTTTTTTTAAGTGAGGAAGAGATTATAGTAAGAGAAGAACACAAACAAGAATTCGTATCCCAATATATTGAAAATACAAATAAGTGAAGAAAAATAAGAATAAGTAACATCAACTAAATTACAATGGATTGAACACAATTGCGACAAGAACATGATGCTATAGATAGCAAGAACTAATCTGAATGACACGAATGTCAGTGGCACAAATGCCCTAAACTAAACTATAGCATTGATGCCTTGAAATAAGCTAAGCTAAGCTAATGACATGGATGCCAATGTAAGTTGTGTTGATTTGGATTGGTTTGGATACCCTTTTCCATCTTGCAAATGGTTATTTATAATTCTTGGGTGCCTCTTGGTAGTCAGGAACCTCCTGAATTTTCTCAACTATTTTGGTTAGTAGGGTGTTTAATTACCTTAGTGGCTCCACGTGTCCGTGTTGCCGTCTTTGTAAATGCCATTTATGGAGTATCCCTCAAGAAATTGGGGATGCTGTGCCTTATGCAATCTCAACCATTGGGTTGATGGGTGGTGGGTCTTAGATGGCTAGCATGTGTCCCATTGGTCAAAGCACAATCCCTGTATACAGCAACAATTTGTGAGTTTCAAATATGGTTGTTGGATGGGAGAGTTAGTGGAGTTCCCTCTAGTTCAGATGAGTGTCATGTGATACTTTTCCCTATAAATCTTCCAATCACCAACCTACCCGTATAATTTAGGGATCTCAATTGACTTGAAAATTGACTCTAGCATCATTGATCACCATCCCCAAGAAAATAGGGCTAGATATTGATACCCTCTCGACTTGGGCTAGGTTTGGCATCTCCTAAAAAAGTTAAAAAGTCAAAAAATCGCTATCCTATTTAAGTCACATCATCTTATTTAAGTCACATCACCTCTCTACCATATCACTTTACACCCAATTTATATTACATAAAAAGTCAAAAAATACACTTATTTAAATCATCCCAAACAACTCTAAGGTAAAATTACCCACTCTTACTCACCTCTCCCTCTTACTACCACTGTTACTCACCCTCTCTCCTTACTGCCACATGGCAGTCTTTTATTGAGTTGTTCCTCTTGGAAAAAGCATTTTAGAGGTAAAACTTATTGTTAGAATATTTACCAAAATAAATAAATAATTATACTCAAAACAAATATAGATAAAAATTATCACTATGAGAAGACACTAGATTTACGTAGTTTGTCAAATCTAGCTACATCCACAGATACTACCCCTCATCCACTATTTTAAATATGTATTACACATCACATCTCTAAATATATGAATATATAATAAATCAAATTGAGTCGTGATAATCACGCTCACTTTGAGGAGATTCAAGACCCTTCTCGGTTGGTAAAAACTACCACTTCCTGATGCAGCAGACTATCACATATTAACATGTCTTCCCTAGAATACAATCACCCGACTTTTAATCGTGTTGACTTCACTAACCTTGCACAAATAGGTGAGTTTAAAGCTACACCATAAAATCACTTTTACAAGTTACTTACTCATTTGTGTATATACACAACATAAAATATATATACACTCATATTTTTCATGTACACTTCCTCCTATGTATACACACCCATCAAAACATAAAGAGCCTCATATTAAATATAATAATAAATCAATTATAACTCATAAGCTTTCACAAGACACTTAAACTCTTTCAGTTAATTATATTGCATTATTATATAATCTTTAATTATACTTTATGACATGATATATGTATATACATGAATGCACTACAATATATATATATATATATCTTTAATTATACTTTATGACATGATATATGTATATACATGAATGCACTACAATATATATATATATATATAATATTAAAATAACATAAATACATGTATGCACCAACACTTTTCAAATTCTAAAAATTTACTAAAGTTACTATGCACATTCATTTATTGCATGACCAACGCTGGTAACATCTGATAAGACGGTCATTTTCAATACAAACAATAATATAACACAATCTTTATATATAAGGATATTAGTATAAATATTAAAAGTTGAACAGCACATGACCTCTTGGTCTTATGCTATCTTCGCCACCGCTCGATTAATTTACTTAAAATAATTATACATTTTGTCCCAAAAAAAATATTAAGAAATGTACATTATAACCAATGCTCTTAAAAATACGCTTGTATTAAAAAAATAAATAAATAAATAAACTTTTGAGATTTGAAATCAAATCGCAATCAATCAAGCTGCTGTCAGGATTAAGAGCAAAATTGACAATTTCAAAGTTTGAAAGATGACTTTATATGTTACATGTATCTGAATGATGAATATTAGAAAATATTAACATCAAGTTAAGTATAGCCCGATCTTGGTTTTGTCAGGTTTGACTGCCCAATGGCCATGAAAATGGCAATCCAAAAAGCTAATGGTTTGTGGGTTGACGATAAGGCCTTGGAAGTAAGGAGTGCTGAGTACAGGAATGAGAGAGCTAGGCCAAGGGTCAATCCTCATACTCCGGTGGAAGGTCTTACTAATCGCAGGTTCTATAATGCAGGAGGTGATAGGAGTGTGGTTCAGTTGAGGGACCATAGATCCTTTGCAGAAGTAGTTGCTAACAAGACCATTCAAGATCGGGGTAGCATCATAGTGGAAGTTGATGAGGTGGGTAATGGATGGTTGTACGAGAGCGTAATTATACGACTCAAAACGAATCGATGTGCTCAAGAGTTGAAAGAGGAGCTAAAAATACAAGGAGTGGGTGAGGTTTTGGTAAGAGAGGTGGGTGGCAGAGATGTAGTTGTAACGTTCGATTCTAAGGATCAGAAGACGTCTAAACTGCCGCTGTTTTACCCATGGATCCATGATTGGAGTGAGTTTATTACTGAATGGATTGCTGGTCTAAATTTGGACCAGGAGAGGGGGGTATGGCTAAGCTGTTATGGCATTCCCCTCAACCTCTGGAGTAGCAGTACGTTGAAGAAGATTGGTAGCTTGTGGGGCGAAGTCCTTAACTTTGAAGGTGATGTTAGCAACCCGACCTCATTCAGAAGTGCTAAGGTCAGAGTTGCAACAAAAAGCATGGAACTTATTAATCAAGTCATCACTCTAAAGTGTAAAGGAAAGCTCCATTCAATAAGAGTGTGCGAGGAGCAAAGGGTGGTGTCTGCAGTAGTGAGAGCGGTGTGCAAATGCAAGATCCATCATGATGCAGAGTCCGGTTTCTTCAACAATACGGCCCAGGGACCTCAAGGCAAACTCTGTGAGGAGAAGGTGCAGAGGTATGACGGGGCAGCTGAGTCAGTTGCCGAAGTGGCAAGCAGAAATGAGCTGGATCATGTTAGCGACACATATCAGATAAGGAAAGAGGTTGAGCTGGACAAAGTGAATGGGTTACTGCACGCTTCGGCAGTTGATGACTCTCTGCATGATCTCGAAAAGGTAAATGGTGCTTGTGAGGCAGAGGCAATGATGGTGCTGGGAAGCCCTGACAAGGGTGTAAACGAGGCTTATCAACAGGAGGAGGGTCAGGTATATTCACACGCCTCACTGCATGACTTCGGAAAGGCAAATGAGGATTATCAAAAGGTGGAGGGTCATGTGTATTCACCAGGTTTTCTAAAAAGTTGTAGTGGATCGGGTGTAGCTAGGCCTGGTATCAGCTTAGAGGTCTTTTTGGGCCAAGCTCGAACAATCAATTGTGGGCCTCCAGAGGCTGTGGTTAGGACAGACCCTGAGCAATGTCCACCAAATAATACAGGGGCAGATAGGCCCAATGAGGAATCCATTAAGAGTAGGCCTATTGTGTTATGCACCGAACCCAGTCAGTCTAAACTGAGGAAGGCAATGCTAAAAGAGAAGGAAATCTCGAAGGGCAATGGAAAGAGGGGCGAGAAAAAGAATTTGGGGCATCACAATCAAAAGCAAATCCGTGGTTTTTCTGGGTTTGTTAGAAGTATGAACCAACTAAATGCATCAGCTAGTAAGAAAGGGTCCAAAGGAGGCATTTTCAGGCCGATGGTGGCAACTTCAGTGCCCTCCACTTCGTCTGGCAGCAGCGCAGGGGAAGAGGGATCAATCCGGGAAGAAGCTCGTGCTACTCTTCAAATGGGGAGGCTGTTAGGGATTAATTACGAAGGGATAGAAGCGGAGGCCTTAAGGAAGATTTCAGAAATGGAACTAAAGGACATGGGGCGGATGAGAGGGTGCCAGCGGTCATGAGTTGGGCTCTGTTTAGAGGGGTTCCAGCGATAGATTTTCTTCTAATGAAGATTCTATCATGGAATTGCAGAGGATTGGGTAGAAGGGAGAAAAAAGGTAAGATTAGAAGCATGATTATAGACAGAAAAATTGATATTGTCCTCCTTCAAGAGACCAAGTTATCAAGCTGTACTGAGTTAGATGTTAAAGCCCTATGGCCAAAAGCCAGAATGGATTACACGTATGTAGATTCAGATGGGAATTCAGGAGGTTTGCTATGCATTTGGGACCCAGGGACTTTTCAACTTTCAGATTGCTGCTGTAATAGGAGCTTTATACTACTTTCAGGTACTATTCTTAATTCCTTTGAATGTGTCTTAGTTAATGTATATGCTCCTAATGTAGTGGATAGGAGAAGGAAGCTCTGGGACACTCTGGTAAGGTTGAAATCTGCTTCCTCTAAGCCCTGGTGTCTTGGTGGTGACTTCAATGAAATCAGATGTGTGGGTGAGAGGATAGGCTGCTCAAGAAGGCATAGGGGTATGCTGGATTTTAATAGCGTCATTGAGTCATGTGAATTGTCTGAAGTTCCTTTGCTGGGAAGGAAGTATACTTGGTGCAGCGCACAAGAAGGGGTTAAGTGGAGCAAGTTAGATAGGTTCCTAGTTAATCCTGAATGGTTAGAAGTTTTTAAACTCAAATTGTGGGGTTTGCCTAGAATCTTATCAGACCACTGCCCTTTAATCCTCATGGAGGAGGAGAGGGACTGGGGCCCTAGACCTTTTAGATTCATCAATGCCTGGCTGTTACACCATCAGTTCTCAACTTTTTTCGAGAAAGTTTGGAAGGAGGCAAGAGTAGATGGGTGGGCTGGTTTCATTCTTCAAAGCAAACTTAAACTGCTTAGAGAGGCTTTGCGAAATTGGAATAAAGAAGTTTTTGGGGATGTCTCAGCTAATCTCAAGAATGCCGAAGAGGAGTTGAACAAGCTTGATTTGCTAGCAGAAACAAGAGCTTTAGTAGATTCGGAAAAGGCTAGGAGAAATGTGGTGAATAGTGAAGTTTGGAAGCTAAGTAGAAGGGCTGAGTGGATATGGCTCCAAAAAGCGAGACTTGACTGGGCTTTGAAGGGGGATAAGAATACCAGATACTTCCATGTAATGGCCACCAGTAGGCAAAGCAAGAATGGGCTCTATTCGGTTACTGTTGGGGATAGGGTGGTTGAAGATCCTGGAGAAGTTAAACTAGAAGTGTGTAATCACTTTAAGAAGCATTTCTCAGAGGATTGGAAAGTCCGACCATCCCTCGATGGTGTTTTCAGATCTGTTCGGAATAGTCAGGCATTCGAAATGCTAGAAGCAGAATTTGCAGAGGAAGAACTATGGGAGGCCATAAAAAATTGTGATGGGAACAAAGCTCCAGGCCCCGATGGGTTTAACCTTTTATGCTTTCAGAAGCATTGGAAGTTGATGAAGGGGGAAGTGATCCAATTTATGAAGGAATTTCATACTCATGGTAAACTGGTTAGAGGCATCAATAGTTCCTTTATAACCTTAGTGCCTAAAAAAGAGAATGCAGGGGGGTTGGAAGATTTTAGGCCCATAAGCCTTGTAGGGTCTCTGTACAAAATTTTATCAAAGGTGCTATCATGTCGACTTAGTAAGCCTTGTAGGGTCTCTGATCTAGTTAAGTATAGAGTGGCTCTTTGGCTAAGTACAGCTTCTAAGCAGTGGCAGTATCCTATTCATGATTTTGTCTTCAATCTCCCTCAGATTAGAAGGTGTATCAGTAGAGGCTAATCTCTTCTGTTGTGATGCTACTGTTGTTGTGTTGAGGATATCAGAAGAGGTTATCAGTGAGTCACAGTTGTTGCAGGGTTGTTTCTGCTGGTTAGTTGCTTAGTCTGCTGGGTTGGTCTGCTGGTTTCATAGGTTTTATTTTTTGCTTTGGGTTCCCTCTTTTGGGTACCCTTGGTTGGCTCCTCACCAATCCCGGGTCCAGTGCTAGCATATGATTGCGCTTTCTTTTGCGGTGCCAACCTAGTTGGGATTGTTAAGTTTAGCTATGATGCTCTCTGCACTCCCCTGCTTTGTTGATGTAATTTTGCATGTTCTATGCCTCTTTCATCAATAAAGTTCTTTTTTGCTGATCAAAAAAAAAAAAGTCATTTCAATTCTTCAATATATCTCATTGACTATAATATGGCCAAATAATATGGTAATTCCGGAGCATTTACACCATTATGTTAGGACATTTGTTGTCTTATCTCTTAAAAAGAGACAAAAATTGGACATTTTGCTCTTTAAATTAATTTTCCATGGTATATCAAACTCCTAGATTTTTGTAATCTTATATTTTTTTTTCTATCAATGTGTTTTTATATTTTGCTCTTTAAATTAATAGCAATACTGCATACACAGAAAAATCATTAAGAAAAATACTCAAAAAAAAAAAAACTACATTTATAGATCACATTCATTCTAGGTGAAGCCTACATTTACTAATTTTAAATCTACACTATACACTTCGTTTCGGATAAATTCAAGGCACTTTTTCAGGATTAATATGGTTTGGATTGTTTACACTTTTTACTCTTGTAGTTTGATTCAAATTTCACTTCAATCCCTATAATTTCAAATTAAATAATTTGATCCATACGCTTTAAGGTTAGTTTTAACTTGATCCTTCTGTCTACATTGGAGGTTAAAATTAGTAATTTTGAAACACTTGTTAATTTTCAAAGGTATACATATGGATAAAATTAACAAAATTTAGACAGAAAAACAACCTGCAGCTAGATTTAAAGTGTAAGGACCAAATTATTTTAAATAAAATAATATGAATTACAGTAAAATTTAAATAAAATTATATGAATAAAAAGTATAATTAACCCTAAATTAATATATATCTCCCAATGTTCAAGTCAACAATGGGCCGGCAATCCATAGCATTTGCTCTTAATAACCAACTACAATACACTTAGTCAGAGCCAATTAAAAATTTTAGTTTTTGGACGTATGTGGCACAAATAGCCAATAAGTCACGTTTACTAGTAACGTCAGTTTTACGAAGTACTTAAAAGTAACAGGTAGACCAACAGGGGGTTGGTTCGGTAGATAAAATTTTTGAATCTCTCGCTCAAGGTTTTGGTTCGAGTTTCTATAGCCTCTTGTTGGGGTTAAACACACTCCTACTCCTTAGCGCTTGGAGCACGCGGGTGCGGTGGAATTCTCTGCAGATATGCTGTAAGTGCTAAGGGGTGGGATTCCCTGTAGATATGCTGTAGGTGATATGCTGTAGGTGCAAAGGGGCAATACTCCCTGGCGGATATGTTGGAGTAGCCTATCTGCATATCCATTTTTTGAATCAAAATAAAAAAAAAAAAAGTAACAGGTACATCATGTCAGTTTATGACGTATAAATTTCTTGGTTTATTTAATGTTTGAAAAATATTGAACTATTATTTAATGTTTTAGTAGATTGTCAATATTAAATGTTTGAAAAATATTCAACTTTAATCTATGACGTATAATATAAATTTCTTGATTTAGTTAGTCTATGACGTATAAATTTCTTATTCTGATAATATATGGTTTCTTTAATGTTATACTAAAAAATCCAAAAATATAAAATTCTTGGTTTATTTAATATTTGAAAAATATTGAATTATTATTTAATGTTTTATTAGATTGTCAATATTGAATGTTTGAAAAATATTGAACTTTAGTCTATGACGTATAATATAAATTTCTTGATTTAGTTAGTCTATGACGTATAAATTTCTTATTCTGATAATATATGGTTTCTTTAATGTTATACTAAAAAATCCAAAAATATAAAATTCTTGGTTTATTTAATATTTGAAAAATATTGAATTATTATTTAATGTTTTATTAGATTGTCAATATTGAATGTTTGAAAAATATTGAACTTTAGTCTATGACGTATAATATAAATTTCTTGATTTAGTTAGTCTATGACGTATAAATTTCTTATTCTGATAATATATGGTTTCTTTAATGTTATACTAAAAAATCCAAAAATATAAAATTCTTGGTTTATTTAATATTTGAAAAATATTGAATTATTATTTAATGTTTTATTAGATTGTCAATATTGAATGTTTGAAAAATATTGAACTTTAGTCTATGACGTATAATATAAATTTCTTGATTTAGTTAGTCTATGACGTATAAATTTCTTATTCTGATAATATATGGTTTCTTTAATGTTATACTAAAAAATCCAAAAATATAAAATTCTTGGTTTATTTAATATTTGAAAAATATTGAATTATTATTTAATGTTTTATTAGATTGTCAATATTGAATGTTTGAAAAATATTGAACTTTAGTCTATGACGTATAATATAAATTTCTTGATTTAGTTAGTCTATGACGTATAAATTTCTTATTCTGATAATATATGGTTTCTTTAATGTTATACTAAAAAATCCAAAAATATAAAATTCTTGGTTTATTTAATATTTGAAAAATATTGAATTATTATTTAATGTTTTATTAGATTGTCAATATTGAATGTTTGAAAAATATTGAACTTTAGTCTATGACGTATAATATAAATTTCTTGGTTTAGTTAGCCTATGACGTATAAATTTCTTGGTTTATTTAATATTCGAAAAATATTGAATTATTATTTAATGTTTTAGTAGATCGTCAATATTGAATGTTTGAAAAATATTGAACTTTAGTCTATGAGGTATAATATAAATTTCTTGGTTTAGTTAGCCTATGACGTATAAATTTCTTGGTTTATTTAATATTCGAAAAATATTGAATTATTATTTAATGTTTTAGTAGATCGTCAATATTGAATGTTTGAAAAATATTGAACTTTAGTCTATGACGTATAATATAAATTTCTTGATTTAATTAGTGTATGTCAAGGTTGGATTTGCAGCTGCTACCGGTCGGAATGTAGAGCGTCACACGCTTGAATCATGGGAGTTTAGGTCAAGTTTGGATACAAAAGACACAAGCACAAAGATTGGGAAAAAGATTGGATTAACAGTAGGCCTAACAGTTTCAGTGGGTGTTTTGATTTTGGGGGGGATCATAACATCTATAATTTTGTGGAAAAGGAGACATAATAGAAGGGAAACAGCGGAGTCGACTAACTTGACATCGATCAATGATGATCTTGAAAGAGGTGCCGGACCAAGAAGGTTCTCTTACATAGATCTTGTTTCGGCTACTAACAACTTCTCTGGCCAAAGAAAATTGGGAGAAGGAGGATTTGGTTGCGTTTACAAGGGGTACTTTAGTGATTTAGATATGACTGTAGCTGTGAAGAAAATCTCAAGAGGGTCTAAACAAGGGAAAAAGGAGTACATAACCGAGGTGAAGACTATAAGCCAACTGAGACACCGGAATTTGGTGCAGCTCATGGGTTGGTGCCATGACAAAGGTGAGTTTCTTCTTGTCTATGAGTTTATGCCAAATGGAAGCCTTGACGCTCACCTCTTTGGCAAGAAGAGTCCTCTCACTTGGGCCTTGAGACACAAGATAGCTCTTGGTTTGGCCTCTGCATTGCTCTATCTACATGAGGAATGGGAGCAATGTGTGGTCCATCGGGATATCAAGTCGAGCAATATAATGCTAGATTCAAACTTCAATGTCAAGCTTGGAGACTTTGGCTTAGCTCGTCTTATGGACCATGAATTAGGCCCCCAAACAACCGGTTTGGCTGGAACTTTAGGCTACTTGGCACCAGAATACATAAGTACAGGCAAGGCAAGTAAAGAGTCCGATGTTTTTAGCTTCGGGGTGGTTATATTAGAAATTGCTGCTGGGAGAAAATCGGTAGATCCCAGATATGAAGAGTCTCTGACTGGGTTAGTGGAGTGGATTTGGGAGCTCTATGGAAGAGGGCAACTTCTTTCAGCTGTAGATGAGAAGATTAATATGAATTTTGAGGTGAAGCAGGCAGAGTGTTTGATGATTGTTGGCCTGTGGTGTGCTCATCCTGACCGAAGTCTGAGGCCATCAATAAGGCAAGCTATTCAAGTGCTTCATTTTGAGGCAGCAATGCCAAATCTTCCAATGAAGATGCCAGTTCCCATGTATAACCTACCTAGTACATCAACAATTAGCACTGATGGGGCCTCGATAACCTACACAAGCATGGAGATGGGTCGTTGAACCTTAGTTACACAAAGCGCGGCTGGGCCGGGGCTGGTGGCGGGAGTGGAAGTGGAAGCGGGGATAGAGGAGCAAGGGAAAATATATTTATCATTAAATATATAAAGATATTCTAACAATTATTTTTTGTTGTTTAGTTGTAATATATGTATTAAAATATAAATATATATTAGAGATTTATGTCAACTACAAATTGTCTTTGTTAAGTATAAATAAATATTATATAAATAGAAACTATTAGAATAAGTTTGAGTTGTGTTTCTTTTATTTCTATGAAATTTATATGTTTGAAAGGTTTCTATATCAATTGAGAGCGAGTTTCTTTATTGACGGGAGTGAGTTTTTTACAAGTTTCTTACTTAGGAGCACGGAATCGCATTTCTTAGTAAGAAACACCACTCGAATAGAAGATTCCTGCTACTAAGCGTTCACCAAAGTTTGCCTCTGTAGAGACGGTATCTCTCTTGGAACTTTATTTGTTAATACTCTTTATCATACTTTGCATGCAAGAAATGGAAATAAATTAGTGTTATTAAAGGCACGCCTAGGCGTGTGCCTAGGCCCAAGTCCCATCCAGACCCAAGGTTTGCGCCTTATAGTGTTTTAGGCCAGGCA
This sequence comes from Camellia sinensis, assembly GCF_004153795.1. Taxonomy (NCBI): domain Eukaryota; kingdom Viridiplantae; phylum Streptophyta; class Magnoliopsida; order Ericales; family Theaceae; genus Camellia; species Camellia sinensis. The sequence continues at coordinate 133,218 of NW_021024720.1, forward strand.
ACTTCAATAAGTCGAGCCTAGGCGTGCGCATAGCTCCAAGTCTCGTTTAGGCCCAATGTTTGCGCCTTGTAGTGTTTCAGGCCAGGTGATTGTGATAAGGTGCCTGACTGGCCCAAGGCTTGCGTCTTGAGGGTTTTTTTTATTGTTGTTTTAATTGGTTTTGTTTAAAATCTGACTATTGATTTAATATGATGCAGTTATAGAAGATCCCTACTCTTATTACCGATGTCAATATATTGGGCATTCACCCCAAATCAATGATAGAAGAAAAATTAGCCCTAATTTCTAATCTTCCAAAAATACTAAATGTTTAACATTTTATTTTGTTTATGTTGAATTCTAAATTATTTACTTATATTAAATTATATTTTTTTTCCGTAAGAGGTGTGCCTCACTTTGGTGAAGCATGCGCCTCGCCTTACGCCTTGAGCCTAGGCCCAGGAGACCTTCGCACCTAGGTGCGCCTATCGCCTTAACACTGAAATAAAAAATAAGAAAAAGGCCTATATCACTAAATCCATGCCAATGGTACTAAATTGTCAATTCTTTATTAAGGTTGAGGCACCTATGCCTGAGGTAAAGAAGGCAAATAATAACAATCCAAACAAGTTTTCTAATATGGTTAGTCCTTGCACTACCAGAAATAACAGATTTACCGACCAAAAAATTAGTCGCTAAAAACCCATTTTTAGTCGGCAAAAGTTATCCGCGACCAATTTTTTTAATCACTAATTGAGGGTCGGCAAAAATAATTTGCAACAAAAATTTTTGTTGGTCGGAAAAAGTTAAATTTGCCAACTAAATTTTTGGTTGCTAAATATATCATTACTGCGACTAATCCATTTTGTCGCTAAAACGCTTTGGTCACGAAAAGTGATATTTTCCCGACCAAATATCTTAGTCGCCAATTGTCACATTCCACGACCAAACAGATTAGTTGCCAAAAGTCGAGGAATCACCGACTAACAATTTAGTCGCCAAAATGTGAGGAATTACCGACCAATGATTTTAGTTGCAAAAGTGTAGAATTTGCAGGCTAATTTTTTAGTCGCCAAATCTCTTTTTTTTTTTTAAAAAAAAAAAAAACAATCATTTTTTGTTTATAAACATTCAATCCAATATCAAACAACATTCATTGAATCCAACCACAATTAAGTGCCAATCCTTGACATATATGTATAATGAATGTACATAGTCACAACAGCGTTGGTTTATATACATATTCATCTACTTCCATGCTGTCCAGATTTATCAGTTCAATGGATTTATTTTGCTCTGAATCTGTGTCCTCTAGCTCATATTAGCAAATTAATGGTGGGTCTATTTCTGAACAGGATTGCTTCCCTTTTCTAAACAGGATTGTTTCAAGCCCAGTTGCTGTAGGAGTTTTGGTGTTTGTGTTAAGTGTAATTTAGCTGATCTGTAGTCTGTTTGCTTCATTTCTGGTCCTTTTTGTGTTGTTGTTGGTCTCTCTTTTTAGAGCTTGGAGCTTCAGTATGCTCCAAGCTACTCTTTATTGATGTCCTGTATCCTTCTTGTATACTTTCATCAATAAAGATTTTTCTTTGCCGATCAAAAAAAAAAATATATATATATATATATATCTATCTATCTATCTATATGAAGGTCCTTGAATTTCAGAGAAAGATAAAATCATCACTTTTCAAAACTGCTCCCCCATTCACACTTACTTACCTAGGTCCTTGAATTTCAGTAATACTTCATTGTACTTCAATGTAGAAAAGGACAATTTATAAACGATATAAAATTCATACCAATTTTCAAAGTGAACAAATATTACAGGACATTAAAAAAAAAATAAATAAATAAATAACTAGATACATGGGTTATAATAAGCAGATCCACCCATCTTCTTTTGTGTATATGTAAACACTAGAGAATCCTTCCTAAACTCCTCATCCAAGTGACCATCAAATTCAGCCTTTTTCTGGTACATACTCAACTTCAACTTGCTCGATAACCTATTAGTACCAAAACAAACAAAAGCACAAGTTAAGATCAATGAATCAAAATGATAATTTAAAATAAAAAAGAACAAAAAAGCAATGCCTAATTATCATATTTAACACCAACATAAATCTCAAAATCAAAACCCAATTCACTAAATGACACTTCCATGAAGATTGAAAGCAAACAGAAACAAATCTATTCGAACTCAACTGTTATTCAATGAAAAAAATGATTTACCTGCAAAATGGTCTTTGCTGTCCATGGCACTGTCCAAGGTTCTGCAATAAAAACTACATCTGCAGCCTGAAACATAAGCAGAACATTACTCACTAATCTCAAACATCATGATAGGAGTTGATTTTACACTTTAACAGTTGAACCTAGCATAGATTTTCTTAATTTCCCTTACAGTTGAACCTAGCAAAAATTTAAAAAAGACACAAGGGGCATTCAAAAAAATAAAATAAAATGACAAACAATGCACACACTTTAGAACTTGATTACAAAATCCACTCATCAGCTTATTCTTTTAGGAAAAGGAAATTAGGATACTCTTCTCAGAAACTAATTACTCCATAGGCATTATGTCTCTGAGCACCATATTTCCCATGTTCTACTCACTAATTGTCATTAATGGATTGTAGAATAGTCATTCATAATCTTTACATTATTCACATGGGGGTAATATTACATATATTACATGGACAACTAAGAAATGAATCAAGTATCTCAGTCAAAGATGACCAGAACTCTTGTTAGAAATTTGATTCTTCTGTAAGAAAAATGTGTGCAAGCACAATATTTTCCATTTCTACTTTCTGATAATTTTTTTGAATTGTAACACAATCATTCATATTATTTTTCATGATGGGGTCGTCTAAGAAAGAAATGAAGTATCCCAATCAATAGCCAAAGAAGAAATAACTAAGGCAGATTCAACGAAGGAAAATAAATGAGAAACCATACTACAAATGGAAAAAGATAAAGTTATTAAATTAGTCAATTATGATATTTTGGTCTTAACTCATAATAAGTTGGAACCTATTAATTGTTTACTCATTAAAACAATAAAGAAAAATAATTAAGTTGGAAACTAATTAATTGCTTACTTTCACTCACAAGTTAAGTTACATATGTAACAGTCTTCAGAGATAGTACACCTTCATATTCAATTATCGCCTTGCATACGTGTTCAGATTTGAGCTGTTTATGCTGCCATTCAGATCTAAGAAAATAGTGGGAAGGTTAAAAAATCAAATTATTCTCAACTAATTATTGCTTTGTTACATTAGTTAATTTTTTAACAGCTCTTGACATGTTATAACAATCTGATTATCTAAAATTATCTGGTTCTTAGTTAATCACATACATTTTTTTTTTTCAATTCATGGTTCTTAGTTAATCACATACATCAAAGTAAATGCCTTGGCCAGGTGTGTTTAAGTGTGATCTATCCGATTCCCAAATCTTTGGATATCAAGGCATGGGTCAGTTGTTGATCTTAGAACAATTATAATCAATATAGTAAGCTCCTAAAGCCCAATTTTAAGAATTCATGAATTGAAACAAAAAACAATGTAAGGTCACTGAAATCACCAAATATACGGCCAGCCACGGAAGGATTGAGCCCCAACAACATGTTGTTTGCATTAGGCAGGTAGGCCACATTCAGAGTCTTCGCCAACATCGTCGCTATCTCCCTCGAAGCCTCAATCTTCCTGAGCTCGATCAAACCCATTCCAAAAGCTACAGTCGCATCCGAAATCAATTTCGCATCCGAAATCAATTTCGCAGCCTCACTCTCACCTTCCGCCCTAATAATCGTCGCTCACCTCTCCTGCTCCGCTTTGGCCACCATGAATTTCGACCTCTCCGTCTCCTACTGTGCCACCTACTTCTGCTCCACGGCCTTGGACAACTCAGCCCCATACGACAAGTGCATGATCCCAACATCATCGCAAACGATGTTGAAATCCTTAGCACGACAAACCAAGCTCTTGCGGACCAATGCAGAAACGCTGGGATGCTCGATGAGGAGCTGATCAGCGTTGAATTGAGCGACAACAGCCCTGAGGACTTCGTTGCCGATCGAATGAAGTACTTTCTCGCTGTATTCGAGGCCTAGGGTTTGGAAGATCGGGGGAGTTGAGAGACCTCGGGGCGAGAGAGGACACGAAGGGTTAGGTTAACCGTTTGGAGGTCCTTGGTGCTAGAGATGAAGGGCTTTTAGAGCCATAGGATGAGGGTTTCTTAGAGAGTGAGAGAGATGTGAATAAGAACAAATTAACTAGGGCTTTGTTTCAAAAAGAAAAAGCAGTGCAAATTAATTGGAGAAGAGACCCTATTTAGTAAATCAACAATGATTCATCCCCTTTTTCCCCCACCCCCTTTAACCCCCTCTCTCTCTCATTGGTTACTTTTTCTTTTTCTTTTTCTTTTTTTCCCTGCTCCTCCAATCACCACCCGCCACGTGGCAAAGGGGGGTGAGGGGGTGACCCCCAAAAGGAAGTCCCAAGCATTATTCTTAGTAAATTCATTCTAGATGGGTGTTTCAAAGAGTCGTCTAAATTAAATTGAAAATTTATATATATACCATCACACCTGAATTTGTGATGAAAATATATAATCACACTTATTTAAAATTTGTAATTAAAAAAATATTATCTTACGTATTAAAAATTAAGTGTGAGATATTTTTAATTCTTCTTATGTGATCTTTAATCACATGTTAATTAGAAAATGTGATTAAATATATATATATATAATCATATATATATATATAATCACACTTAATTGAAAAGTGATATAAAAAATAAATATTATCAAAATAGAGTGGAGATTAGGGCTTTTTTTTTAATTTTTTTTTTTTGTTTTTCCTGGTACAAAACGACGTCGTTTTACAATCAGCGACCAAATTTTTGTCGCAAAAAAATTTCAATTCCCGCCTCCACGTTTCAAATTTCCGTCCCAAACTTTTGGCGACGAAAAGACCAAATTAGTCGCAGAAAAGGTACCTTTGCCGACAAACTTTTTTAGTTGCCAAATTTCAATCAACAACGACTAAAATATTAGTTGCTAAAAATACTAATTTGGCGACTACTTTTTTTGGTTACTGAAAATAAGTTTTTGGCGACCAAATTTTTGGTAGCCAAAGAAAAAAATAATTTTTTATTTTTCATTCGGCGACTAAAATTGTTTTAGTAGCCAAAACTCAATATACGGCAACTAAAATATTTTTGGTTGGGGAAAATAAGTTTTTGGCGACTAAAATTTTGGTCGCCAATTTCACAACCAACTTATTTTTGATCTTCTGCGACCAACTTATTTTTTAGTTGCCAAAATGTGACCTTCTGCGACCAAATTTGTAGTTGGTCGCCAAAAACATACCACTTTCTACGACCAACTCATGTTTTGGTCGCCAAAATATGACCTTCTACGACCAACTCATATTTGGTCACCAAAAATAATGATCATTCACAACTAATTAATATTTGGTCGCCAAAAGGTAACTTTTAGCTACCAACTTTTATATTGATCGCGAAAAGTGGTCGCTAAAAGTACAGATTCTTGTAGTGTTGTTATACACATTTTCTCTGAGACTAGTATAATTAAGGTGTTGTCTCTTCACATACAATTCAATTTTTTGTTTTTTGTTTTGTTTTGTTTTTGGTTTTTTTTTTTTTGATAATCTTCTTGGTTTGCAAACATTGCATTCAGTCCTTCCATTTCCTTATGATGTTTCTTGTTCATGAGTTAAGGGTGATGGAGGTCACTAGTTCAAGCACACCTAGAAAGTTTCAGTTCAGTTTCTTCTGAAGTCAGATGTTCAGTTCAGTTCAGTTCAGTTCAGTTCAGTTCTTCTTAAGCATTTTCAATTCTGTCCTTCTCAAGTAAACACTTCAAGTCATGTGTACATTCACATCTTACGTGAGACAATTTTTTATTAATTTTTCTCAGCTTTTTATTGATTATTTGAAAAGAGTACAAGAGGATTACACTGAGATTACACCAATAAAATGTGAGCAAAAACAAGAAAATATTTATATATATATATATATATAAAATAAAAATAAGAAGAAGCAAAGAATAGTAGAGAAGATGCCAACAACAATATTCCCCTATCAAAGAACAAGCTAAGAAACATTGATACAAATACGAGATACAGATAGGATATGATATGGATACGGTGATATGACATCTAAAAAAATAGGATACAAGTACGGCCAAAATATCTTTCTTAAAAAAAAAATTATTGGTGGTCAATTACACATGAGCTAAAAAATGTTGAAAAACCATACTGTAATTTTATAATGAAAAATACTAATATTTAAGAATTAAGTATTAATTACAATAAAAGAACAACGATATTTAATTTTAATTTATTTTCTAATTCGTACTTTCTATGTAGTTATAAGGGATGTGCATGATACAATAAGAATAAATCAATTTCACAAATTATACTACTTTAATGGGATCTGTTTAAGTGTGCAACCCCCCTAAGGTTGCACACCATATGCAACCTAATTTTTAGCTATTAGATTACAATAATTGATCAAGACCATTGAATTGTTTAATCATAAAAAATTTGAATCCGGGGCAACCAGTTAATCGTCGTGTTTGTATGATTGCATCCCACTTTCCTCACTCTCTCTATTTTGTCTCTCTCTCTCTCTCTCTCTCTCTCCCTCTCCCTCTTCTTGTCTTCATCTCTGTAAGGTTGAGTGTGTAACCCTTGATTTCCATTAACAGGGACAAGCCTCTGCTGGGTTCTATTGACGAATCTCTGTAGGGAACAGTATAACCCTTGATTTCTAGCAACAACGGAACTACAAGGCTCTGTTGGGTTCCATTGCTGAAGTGAAGGCGTTCTCTCCAATTGGATATCAGGTATGGAGCTATCTCTCTCTCTCTCTCTGGCCTCTTCACTTCAGCGATTTTCCCTCAACTAAACCCTCATCCAAACTTCAACCCCTTTACGCTTCGTTCAAGCTGAAACCCCTCCATCGGCAACTAACCTCTCTCTTTCTCAATCGAGTGTTTGCATTTGCACAAACAATCCAACGGTGTTAAAATGTCATGTTTGTGTTTGTTTTAACATTTTTCAGTCATCAAGTAATTGTTTGTACTAATGTCATGTACAGTATGGCCCCAGCAGAAGTTAAAAGTGAAGATGTTGATTATGGCATTCCAAATGAAGTAGATGACATCCGTTTAATCAATGAAAGTCGGGTGGAACCTTGTCATAGCTGCGAAGCTGGTCCGAGCAATGAAGAAGCAACCAACATCAACGTTGAAGATGGCCGAGCCGATGTGAAACAAGAAATGGTTAATGATGCTCATCGCAAAGCCATGGTTGGTGAGGTTGAACGTGCTGTTCTGGAATAGAAATTTGATTCGGTCAAAGATGGAAAAGCTTTCTACAACGCGTATGCTACAGCCAAAGGATTTAATATATGAAAATCCAGATTTAACACAAATAAACAGGGAAAGGTTGTTAGTAGGCTATGGTTGTGTTCAAGGAAATGTCAAAGATTACCAAAATACTTGGACCGTGTGGCTAAGAAGAGAAGAGCTCCCAAGGCACTAACAAGAGTAGGTTGCAAAGCACAATTTCGCATACGGTACGATCCAAAGGCTGGTGAAGGGGGAAAGTATGTTGTGACTCACTTCATCGTAGACCACAACCATGAATTGGCAGAACAACACTGTGTGATGTATCTGAAGTCACATCGGGGTTTATACAGCGCTGATAAAGCTCAAACAATGGTTATGCGCAACGTCGGTGTAGCGCAACGTCGGTGTAAAGACTAGCCAAATCATGGACTATATGGTAAATCAATTCGGGTCTTATGAGAATGTTGGTTTCATCCGTACGGATCTGCACAACCATATTCAAGCTGAACGTAGAACAGAAGTTGATGATGGTGATGCGCAAGGTGCATTGGTTTACCAATGTGCAAAACTTGATGTTGACCCACGTTTTTTTACAAGTATGATGTGTGTAAGGATAACAAGTTACAAAATCTGTTCTAGGCAGATTTGAAATCGCGGGCTGACTACGCAAAGTTTGGTGATGTGTTCATATTTGACTCAACTTACAGAACAAATGCGTACAAGAAACCTTTTGTCATGTTGGCTGATGTGACTAACCACTTCACGACCACGATATTTGCATATGTTTTGCTAGTTAATGAGACAATTGATACATACACATGGGTTTTGGAAACATTTATGGAGGCGATAGACAACAAAGCACCTGTGTCCGTACTGACAGATGGGGATAAGGCGATGCGAGAGGCAATCAGAAGAGTATTTCCAGACGCAAGACATCAATTATGTAATTGGCATCTTGGGAAAAATGCTGTGTCAAATGTTCACAAAAGTGGCTTTGCACATGTTTTTGCTTGTTTACTAGCTTAAATTCCTCAATATTGTAGCTAACTTTTTCAAGCTTTTCCATGTGAATTTTAGTCCTATTTTTGACTGTTTTAGGTTGTTTATTTCATTTGTGCCTTGTATAGCATGCTTGTAGTGTAATGGTCCTCATAGGTTTGGTATTTTAGGCCTTAGCCATCACCCTATTTAAGTTGATAGCATTTATTTCAAGCTTTCTATATTTTTATTTACCTCTAATCACCTCTACACCCTCTCTCCTTTCCTGACTTTTTCTTTTTGTTTTGAGAGTTGCTCCAAAATGAGTATTGTTTAAGCTTGAGAGGTGACCTTGTGCTTAATGGTTTAATCTCTTTGGGGGTTTATTACCAATGGCATGATCTCCCTCTCATGCCTAAAACAATCCTTGTTTGACACTTCTCTCCATTAGTGGACTTAATCTTCATTTTGGACAAAATGGACTAATGAATGGAAAGGTAATTAAAAAAGGCAATAAATTGGGGCTTAAAAGAGGTAACAAGATAAATACATGGTTTGGGGTTCAATCGGACATTAATTGAACCCATGGAATCTTGAGTCATTTCATATTTGTTAGTGATGAAAATGGTTCAAGTTTCCAAAGTCAACCACTTCCCTTGATCAATTCCATGATAGGGAGAGGTTTTGTTGGTCTTTAGTTTCATTTATTAACATTGTATCCCTTGGTTCTTGGGCCATCATGCAATGAATTTGCATCGATTGATAGCTTGCGAATCAAGCCTACATCTCCTTTGATCTGTCTGATGATAAGGAGGGGTAGGGTGGACAAACATCTCCTGAGAATGTTCTATTTGTGCTCTATTTGTTTTCTATTGCAGCAAAAGAAACCCAAAATTAGTGGCCAGCCTGCCACTTATACTGTACGGCCGTCCACCACTTCTGGCCGACCGGCCTCATTTTTCAGCTAGACAGTACCACTTTCCTTATAGAATAGAGCAGAGGCTGAGGTGAAAACAATGTAATTTTCTGACCACAAAACAGAACCCTTTTGGCAGCAAAACACTCCTATTGCCATTTCATGGAAATTTTGTCTGCGGGATCGGCACTCATGTATACGTGCGATTTTTAAAACTTTCATCATGGACATTCAGGCCAACTTATTTCAACATTACAATATATGTTTCCCAGATTCACCATTTTCTCTCAAAATAATAAACATTTCCAATGTATAAGCGTGAGATAATGCTGAATGTAAATGAATGAGGAAAATAGTTTCCATTTTCCTAATTCTCATGTAATTTCTACAATAATAATAGCTATTCTCCACCGATAGCCCAAAACAAATATTTCTAAATAGATAATTATCAATAAAGATAAACTTTCCAAATTGTCAAGATGTAAATGATAATACATATCCAACTCCACCATCCTCATCAAAACCAATCCAATTTCATATTTCCAACACCAATTCTATAATTTGTACAAAATCATCATTTGACAAAATTAGGGCAAAACTCCATTTTCTTCCAAAATCAATTCTGCATAACGGAATCAACTATTTTACCACAACTCAATCTCATTTCCAATCCCACAACTATTTCCATGAAATTATTAGAAAAAGCCCACTTTTGAGTTTTGACCAAAAACCCTAGGTTTGTTTCAAAAATCCCTAAAATCACAATATTATTTAAAAATCGCAAATAACTAAGTTAAAACTCATAGAAGGTGCGAAGAATCCCTACCTCAAGTTTAGAAAACGCGAGAGAGAGAGAGAGAGAGAGAGAGAGAGAGAAGAAAACTCAAAGACGCTGAAAACTAACTTTGCTCCAATTAGAACGAAGCCCTCGTCAAGCTCTATCTTTTTAACAAAGGGGCAAGGGTCAAAAGATCAACGGATCTAGGTGTATTCAAGGTTAATAGATGAGTTTTAGGGAGAGAGAGAGAGAGAGGAATTAGGGTTTTGAAATATTTAGAGAGAGTTGAAAAAGTGACTCAAAAGTAGTTGTTTACGAACTGATATACGCACTGATCGCTCAAGCGCAAGAAGTGTCGCTCGAGCGTAGAATACAATCTCCCAGAAGTTTTACAAATAGAAGACCGTCGCTTGAGCGCAAGAAGCTTCGCTCGAGCGAAAAATACAAACTTTCAGTATTTTTGCAAACCTACAAAAGTACTGGAGGTTCACAAAGACCGTTGCATAGGAACAAAATTCTGGGCATCAACAACTTGAAAAAACAAGCTACCAATATGTTCCAAATGTAACCAACACGTCCCAAAAGCCAAACTCAAATAGAGATAAGGGGAGCCAAGACATGAACAACTGTATAAGACAATGAAACTCAGATCCAAAACATACAATGGTTCAAGTCTAAACCAAAAAGGCTATAATTATGTTTTCTTTTGATTTGTTGTTCTAACAGTTTTCATATGATTGTTTGAACTTCGCTGTTTTCAGAAAGCAGTTGATGAAACCAAAAGACGTCTGTATTCTCAAGAGTTGCTTCCAGACTCTGTAACAAGGCTGCGAAGGAGTGCCCTGTTTCTTGTTTCCATACACTAGTTTTTATGTGTTAAGGTGGGTAATTGCAAGTATTCTTGGAATCAGAATTACTGTAACCTCAAATGTTCTTTGTAATTGCAAGAGATGGAAAACCTTTGCAGGATTCTTTCAGGAACTCCTTGTTATTATCACAATAGAATTTTATTTAGAGAAGAGACAGAAAATAATGCATGAATGTTAAAATTTTTACAAATATCTCTTTACATTTATTGTGTATAACATTTTAATATATATATATACACATACATATATGTATGAGAATATAGGTTGCCAAAATATTGTAGGCATTGTTTTTTAATTTTTTTGCGACGGTAAACAGATGGTAGCTAATACATTATAGGTATTTTTTTTTTTCGATGGCAAAACATCAGTCGCTATAGTACGTTAAGCAGTCACAAATAGTTTGCGACTGTTCTTTTGCAATCACAAAAAATATTTGCCACCCCCACACTCGCGTCCCCCATTTGCCGTCGCAAAAGGTCTTTTGCAAATGTATTTCTATTATTTGCGATGGATTGTAACGGTCCAAAAAATAATATTTTTTTAGTAGTGACTCTCTCTTTTTTATTCTTCTCAACTCCCACTTAGAACTATCAAAATCCTCACATATTTAAAGCTAAACATTGATAATATGAATGCGTTAAATATACTACAACAAAACCATTCAAACTTGAAATCTTTAGCCGTCAAACCTACAGTAACATGCAGCAATCTTTGAACCCTTGTTTCTAGCAAACTCGCTCCTTCTCCTAGCTAGGCCGATGGAGAAACAAAGATTACTTCACAACATCCCCCTTACTCTTGATTCTCCACGTTGCTTCATCATTTTCTTTTTCTATAGCGTCACTGCAAGCCATGAGCAACATAACTTCTTCATTTTCTGCAAAGTTTACATACTCGTCAACTTCGTCATATGTTGCTTCTTCCATGCACTTATGACTATAATGTCCATACAGATTCCAGTTGTAGCATTGCACCTCTTCTGTGCACTCATCGCTATAGTGACCATACTCTTTGCAATTATAGCATTGCACGTAGCTTCTGTCATGACCTCATATTTTTCCGTCAACCCAATGTTGACCTCTTCCTCGTGGAGCAACCATCTGTTGTCCTCTCCTATCAACCATCTGTTGACTTTTGTCTCTCGAAACAATCATTTGTTTTTTTTTTATTGTCAACCATCTATTGACCTCTTCTATTTTGCCGAACAACCACCTGTTGTCCTCTGTTGTTAACCAACTATTGCATTATGCCCCTTATGTTGGGGCTTCTTCTATGATGTCTTAGGCCATTGACCTAACTTGAGTGTATCTTTTTGAACTGAGCATTTTTCTTCAGAATCTCTAGTGTCGGGTGATGTGTCAGTGTTTGAGAACTAAACCTGGCTTAATCTTCTTGATGTTTAAGTGAGTTAGAATTTTTGAGTTTCGAGCGTAAGGACAAAAAATGGAGACATGGAATCACCTCAGAAAGGACTGGGCTTAAGCAGGTGTGTCAGGTAGGCCCACACATGCGGATTAGTATAGAGAAAAAATTGGTTCTGGGTTTAGGGGCCCGCACATGCAGCGAAGTGAGGCAGCAACAGAGTTTGGTTCTACAGTGGATCGCACATTCAGCCAAGTGGCACCGCACGTAGGGAAGGGACCATGGCACATGCGACAAAGCATGTTTCTACCTCGATTTTCATGCTCAATCTCCTCAAATCTAATCACCCCTTTTTTCCATCATTTTTCTCCATTCTCACTCTCTTTGCTCTTTTCTTCCCTTATTCTCTTTAAACCCCCACCTAAAAATTTACAAATCCTTCAATCCAACAAAATCAAAGAAGATTTTGGTACTAGTTCTTCAAGCCAAATTGATGAGCATTCCAAGGCTAAGTGTAGACTAGTGGAGATCAAAATCCGATGATGTTGAAATTTGAGAGTTTTCTTCTTGATTGTTCTCCTCTTCAAGAAGTAAGGATTTCTTTTTCTTTTATTCAATACATCCTTATAGATAGATGTGTGGTAGTTTCTATTGTATCAAAAACATGATTTTGATAAGAGATTTTCGAAATGCATGCAGATGAGAGTTAGGATTTCGAATTGAAAGAGTTGAATCTTGTGTTTTATTATTGATCATGTAAATTTGAGCTAATAGAATATGGGTTATGATGATTGAAGTAAAAATCCCTAATTTTTAACATAATATTTATGAGAAAATGAGAGGAGTTAATTATTGTATAATTATTGAGCTACATTGATTATTGTTAAATTAGAATTGTGATAAGGGAAGAGAAACAAATAACGGTTGCCATGAAAATGGTTTATGTTGTAATTGTTAACGATTGGAACTAATGGGATTAATTATAGAGATATGTGATATTATGATTGTTGATGTAAATTTTGTCAATATTGATAACATTGAAGTTGGGGAAACATTATGAGAATTATATTATTTTAATTTATGAGATTTAATGTCATCTATTGTTTATAAATTTTGTCATTATTCATCGGTAGAGGATGGTAATTATTGTTCTAGAGAAACTCTTAGATGTTATGTGTAGTTGCTTAACTTGCATAAATTAGAATGATGTGGAAACTTGATGAGATGGATGATAAAAGTGCTATATAGAGGTTTCAAGTTCCTTTCGGTTAGCACCCGATAAAATAGATTGTGCTTCGAATGATAGGTTATAATCTCCTTCCAGCTAGCGCCTGGTAAAGTGGTGTGGAGGTTTTGTTTCATACCAGATAATGACCGGTAAAGTGTGGCAACTTGAGATAGGTTTTGTTTCCTTTTGGCTTACGCTCGGTAAAGCATGTGAACTATGTGTATATTTTGGATATAAAAAAGTAACACTACTTACATATTTTTGACTTTGAGCATTCATGATAATATATGTCTATAGGATACTATTGTTTAGGATCACTATAGATCTTCACTGGACATTATTGTTCATCCCATGTTGTTGATCCCTTTTTTAGGTGTGAAGTTGGAAGAATTGTTCAAGATTAAGAAGTCTTCTTTTATTGTTGGTCATGGGGCCTAATATTTGTAGGCAAAATGCCAATGTTTTGTAAAGGGGGTTAATCCCTTTTATTTTATTTTGTTCAGTTGTATATTCTTCAATGTATGCCTAAGGGCATCTGTTGTAATTTATTGTATTGGTTATTTCATCACTATATGTACGAGAGAACATTTATTGTTTATTCATTACTATCTTGCTTCCGCATTTATATTATGGAATTGGACTTTAATAAGGAATTTGTTAATGGTATTCGGATAATAAAACTTGGGGCATTACATCTTCTACCTCATTCCATGGCCTCTTCCTCCACCTCTCTGTGGTTTTCTCCATGGCCCTTCTTCATTCCTTCTGAATGTCAACCTTGATTGAAGAGCTTGCTCTAGGGAACTTGCGAAAGTTCTTTTGTTTATCCTCTACTCGTGGATCTCCAGCGTGGCCATCAACTCATCTATGGTCATGATTTTGAGTTCTTTGGAGTCTTCAACTATGACAACTACGTGTTCGAACTTCAAACTTAGGGATAAAAGAATCTTCTCTATCACTCAAACGTCGTCCATCTTGTCTCCATATCGCCTGATCTGGTTCACAATTGTCAAAGTCTTCGTAAAGTACTCAAAAATTGACTCATGGTCCTCTATCTGCAACAATTCGAGCTCCCTTCTTAATACTTAGTTGAATCCTCATGGTCTTCTCAATTCCTCAGTGTGAACTCCGAAGAATACTCCATGCCTCTTTAGAGGTTGTCGTGACTGAAATCTTTTCAAAGCTTGACTCGTCAATGCCTAGATAAAGCAACTGCCAAGCTTTCTTGTCTCTTCTTCTTGCATCTCTCAAAGTAACCTGTTAGGGCTTCATACAATTTCTCTTCATTTTCAAGGCCTGTCAGTTCTTCATAACCTCAGTCAACCAAGTCCTACACATCTTGTGAGGCTTGTAACACTCGCATCTAGATACTCCAGTTCTCATAGTTTTCTTTGCTCAATTTCAAAAACTGGGGTAGGAAAATGCAATTGATGTTGGCCATTGATTGATTTGTGTGCTTCAAATAAGCTACACGAAATTTCCAAGCATGAATTATAGAAAATAGACCTCAGGGATAAACTCAAAAGGTAGGGCAGTACAAAAACCCGAAGCATCTGACGAAACCTACCAATTCGAACCGAAAAATCAACCCACGAACGGTTGCTCAATAAACAACGGACGGTAGCGGGTGCTTTCAATGAAAAAAATCAATTTTTTCGGATGGGCCACGGTTTCATATATATGGTGACCAAAAAGACTAATCCGACCGATATTTATTATATTATATAATTTTACACGTGTATGTGTTCTATTGGCTTTTCATATTACCCTTTATCCCTAAGCATTATAACCTGACAAGTGAAAATGACTTTTAGCACTTGATTTTGATAGACTAGTCTAAGGATTAGGTTACAGGTGATATGATTTTTAGAACTTGTGCCTGATATTGATGTCATTCTCTCTCTCTATCTCTCTCTCTCCCCCTCATTGTATCTCATTCCTTCACGTGTCCTGCTATGACTCTCTCTTTTTTTGTATCTTCCTTCCTCACGCGCCTCTTCAGTGGTCTCACTCTCACTTACATGCATTCACCCCCTCTCTCTCCTCTATTCTATCTCTCACGCAAGTTTTGCTCTCCATCTTTTTCAGTATCTTCCTCACACCTCTTCAACTTTTTCTCACACTATTTCTCTTTCTCTCTTCCTCCAAAATCCTTCATCTACCTCCATTATACCAATTTCCAAAACCTGTCTGTGACCGTGACTCGGTGATGAAGAACCAAACCCTAAACTGGGTTATTCCTAGTAAATTGATGTTGAATAGCAGCCATGAACACTCAAAAGTGGTTGATTATATCTTCAACTTGTCATGGTCGGGTCAGTTGTTGGATTGATAGGAAAATCAATCCAATTCGACCCGTGAATAGCCCCATCAGAAAGGTTGATTTAGCTAGGAACACACTTTGTAAAAATTTTAGAATTTTCAATGGCTTAAGTAAAAACATCAAAATAATCTGGGGCAAAAATTGAATTTTTAGAAACTTTTGGGGTTATGTTGCAATTTCAAAAACCTTTTAGCAAAACAGGATGCAACCGTACCAACTATAAGATGTAGTTATCTAACGAATCAAGTATTCTGCACCGAATACGGGTCAAAACTGACTTTGCGGGTCAACTTTGGTTGACCTTGATGTGAACAGAATATTCACTCGGAATATTCTCTGGTCGGCAACGAAAACGGCTGCTTCTCGCTTGAGATGGTGCGTGGTGCGTGTGGGCCTTACTCATGATTTTGTGGAAGCGTGTGATAGCATGTGAGTACTCCAATGGCTTCAATTTTTGTATTGTTGGACTCTTGGTGACGAGATAAACACTCTGATGTACTCAAAAATTGATTTTGACAACTTCGAATTCTGTATAGTTTGGAGAAAAATACAAAATTGTTCTCTACTTTTTTTTATATTATTATTTGAATTTCATTTTCTAGACCTGTTTGGCTCTACTACCACTTGTTGGAGGAATGAGACTCTTAGAATTACTGGTGGTAATTCAAAACACACATAGAGATATATTAAAGTTGGAAACTCAACTTTATTCAATATTGGAAAACAAACACAATGGAGAAAGCCTTTCTCTCTCTCAAACTCTCTCTCTCTCTCTCTCTCTCTCTCTCTCTCTCTTATTCTTCCAAACTCCCACAGTTAAAACTATCAGAATCCTTACATATTTATAGCTAAAAGGCTCATGGTTCTTTACTTGCCTTAATAAAGAGAACTATACAATTCCTTTTTTTAAAAGTGAGGAAGAGATTATAGTAAGAGAAGAACACAAACAAGAATTCGCATTCCAACAGATTGAAAATACAAATAAGTGGAAGAAAAAAAAAAGAATAAGTAACATCAACTGAATTACAATGGATTGAACACAATTGTGACAAGAACATGACGGCAAGAACTAATCTGAACGACACAAATGTCGGTGGCACAGATGCCCTAAACTAAACTATAGCATTGATGCCTTGAACTAAGCTAAGCTAAGCTAATGACATGGATGCCAATGTAAGTTGTGTTGATTTGGATTGGTTTGGATGCCCTTTTCCATCTGGCATACGGTTATTTATAATTGTTTGGTGCCTCTTGGAAGTCAGGAACGACCTCCTGAAACTTCTCTACTACTTTGGTTAGTAGGGTGTTTAATTACCTCAGTGGCTCCACGTGTCCACGTGTCCGTGTTGCCTTATTTATAAATGCCATTTATAGAGTATCCCTCAAGAAATGAGGTAGTTGTGCCTTCTGCAATCTCAACCATTGGGTTGATGGGTGGTGGGTCTTAGATGGCTAGCAGGTGTCCCATTGGTCAAAGCACAATCCTTGTATATAGCAACAATTTGTGAGTCTCAAATATGGTCGTTGGATGGGAGAGTTAGTGTTCCCTTTAGTTTAGATGAGTATCATGTGCTACTTTCCTCTATGAATCTTCCAATCGCCAACCTACCAGTATAATTTAGGGATCTTATTTGACTTGGAAGTTGACTCTAGCATAATTGATCACCATCCCCAAGAAAATAAGGCCAGATAATGATACCCTCTCGACTTGGTAAAATTACCCACTCTTACTCACCTCTCCCTCTTACTACCACTGTTACTCACCCTCTCTCTTTACTGCCACATGGCAATCTTTTATTGAGTTGTTCCTCTTGGAAAAAGCACTTTAGTCTTAGAAATGTAAAAATAGCCCGCGACCTGTAAACGACCTGGTATGGGCCTAACCTTTTTAGGCCCGTTTGGGCCCGGGTCTGGTCCATCATTTTGAAGCTCGGCTCTACCTATAGGCCCGGCCCGCCTGGTCTAGCCCATCGGCCCGCTTAAGGCCCACTCAAGACCCGGCCCGAGGCCCTGTGGCTTTTTTAGTAAAAAATAATAAAATTTTAGTAGAAAAAATTAAAAAAACAAAAAAAAAAATAGTCAGGTGGCCTGGCCAAGGCTTGAATACCCCTTTGCCTAGGCTTAACTTTTTGGCCCGTGGCCCAGCCCGTCCCAACCCGAATTTGAGGGGGAGCCCATGAGGCCCAACATAGGCCGGGTCGGGCCATATTTACACCCCTATTTAGTCTTTAGGGGTAAAACTTCTTGTTAGAATATTTACCAAAATAAATAATTAATTATAGTCAAAATAAATATAGATACAAATTATCATCATGAGAAGACATTAGATTTACGAGGTTTGGCAAATCCGCCTACATCCACAGATATTACCCCTCGTCCACTATTTTAAATATGTATTACACATCACATCTCTAAATATATGAATATACAATAAATCGGACTAAGGTGCGATAATCTCACTCTCTTTGAAAGGATTCAAGACCTTCTCAGTTGGTAAAAACTACCACTTCCCGATGCAACAGGCTATCACATATTAACATGTCATCCCTAGAATGCAACAAACCGACTTTAAATCGTGTTGACTCCACCAACCCTGCACAAGTAAGTGAGTCTAAAGCTACACCATAAAAAACCTTTACAAGTTCCCTAATCATTTCTATATAAACACTGTATAAAATATATATACTCATATTTTTCATGTACACTTCCCCCTATATATACACATCCATCAAAACATGAAGAGCCGCATATTAAATATAACAATAAATCAATTGTAACTCATAAACTTTCACACGACACACTCAACCTCTTTCAGTTCATCATATTGCATTATTATATAATCTTTAACTACACTTTATCACATGATGTATATATATATATATGAATGCACTACAATATATATATATATATATATATCAAATTTAATATTAAAATAACATAAATGCATGTATGCACCAACACTTTTCAAATTCTAAAAATTTACTAAAGTTACCATGCACATTCATTTATTGCATGACCAACGCTAGTAACATTTGATAAGATGGTCATTTTCAATACAAACAATAATATAACACAATCTTTATATATAAGGATATTAGTATAAATATTAAAAGTTCAACAGCACATAACCTCTTGGTCTTATCCTATCTTCGCCACTGCTCGATTAGTATACTTTAAATAATTATACATTTTGTCCCAAAAAAAATATTAAGAAATGTACATTATAACCAATGCTCTTAAAAATACGTTTGTATTAAAAAAAAATAAATAAATAAACTTATGAGATTTGAAATCAAATCGCAATCAATCAAGCTACTGTCAGGATTAAGAGCAAAATTGACAATTTCAAAGTCTGAAAGATGACTTTATATGTTACTGTTGAAAAAATGGTATTTTATATGGCTTATTTTAGGCCAATTTCGAGATCAAATTTGAGTGGGCCCCAAACATTGTTTGGGGTGAGTCCAAAGAGGTGACGTGTTCCTTGCTGCGTGGCAAGTCACACGGTGAAGACGGAATATCAAAAACCATTTATGCGTGAATGGGAAGTTGACGTCGTTTTCGGGTCTAACATTAATTTTTTAGATAAAAAATTCATTTGAATTTTTTCAATAAAAATTATTGTAGGAATTTAATTTAATTCTAAATTCAAATTTTGGATTTCTAAGTGGTTTCTTAAAATTTGTAATTGTGATAATTTAATTTAATTCTAAATTCAAATTTTAAGTTCCTAAAAAAATTTCCTAAAGTTTGTACCTCTTTATTTATTTATTTATTTAACTATTTCAATAGTTTAATATATATATATATATATATTTAATTAGTTTAATGTATATATATTTGAAATAGTTTAAACAATAAATTACCTACAGATTTGAAACATTCTCTAACGGAACACTTTTTCATATGTTTGAATTTGAGATCAAACGGTCACCTTTATTTGAATTGAAATAATGCATCTTTTCACTTCTTTAAATTGATACCTGTTCGGAACTATTTGCTGCCTATAAATACCATCTATTCTAGCAGGTTTGGGATTTAATTTTCAAATCCGAAAAAATTCAGTCTGAACTTCGTCTCTTTGCTGTCCATTTTCTTTTTGTGTATTATTCTTCATTTTAGTTTAGAATAAATATTCAGAGAGTTAGAACACAGGTTTGGTTCACCGAACAAATTGTTTGGAGTACTACTACAATTTGTTAAGATCATTGTATCCTGGGGGATAGACGCCACTCAACCGTAAGTACCATAGCGGGGCGAATCTGTCTTAAAGACAGAGTGTCACACACTCGACTTGGTCTTAATTTTAATTCGGTTCGATAAATAAATCCGGTATGTTATTTATTTATTTTAAGTTATTTTATTTACACAGAAGATTGTTCCAACAATCTTAAGACAGATTCGAATTATTCTGTTTATAGAATTTTTCGTTTGTTTCCTTCTCTAAGAAAATTATTTTCTGTGAATTTACAAAAAAATATTCTGGTTGGAAAAATAAATAGTGATTATATGCTATTTGACAGATAGTAGTAATATACTATCTCTTTTCTTTGACAACAACTAGTAGTACGATACTGGTGTCATTAACAATTCAGAATATATTTTTGTGAAATTTTTTCAGAAATTAATTTTGGGTTTTAGAAATTATTTTCTAAGTTTTCATTACTTAAAATTCTGTTTTAGTATTTTAATTATTAAAGTGTTACAGAAATTAATTTTCTGCGTAGAATTAATTTGGTTGAATAAAATTTTATTTTACTTCCAAATTAATTGAAAAAAAAATAAAAGTTATATTCTTATTTCTTTTATTTTACAGAATTTAATTTTGTGTGGAATTAATTTGGACCAAATTAATTGAAAAATAAAAGTTATAGTTTTTATTTCTTTTATTTTACAGAATTTAATTTTCTGTGTAGAATTAATTTGTTTAAATAAAATTTTATTTTATTTTCAAATTAATTGGGAAATAAAAGTTACATTCTTGTTTTTTTTTATTTTTATAGAATTTAATTTTGTGAATTTGGTTTAATTTTCTGTGTAGTGTAAATTCTAATTATAACTTTGTTTTATATATTAGAATTGATGGCTACTGAAACGAATACCCAAACAAATACTACTGTGGTGGCTGTAATGACGCCAACCCCCTCTCCTGTTGTAACAGTACCGGTAAATCACGGAGAAAAGCCAGAGAAGTTCTTAGGAACTGACTTTAAAAGATGGCAACATAAAATGTTGTTCTATCTTACAACTCTGAACCTGGCTCGTTTTCTCCGTGAAGATGCTCCTATCCTGAAAGAGGATGAAACCGACCGGCAAGTGGTTGCTGCGGTTGATGCTTGGAAACATGCCGATTTCTTTTGCCGGAATTACGTCTTGAACGGACTTGACAACACATTATACAACCTCTACAGTCCAATCAAAACAGCAAAGGAACTTTGGAAATCGTTGGAGAAAAAGTACAAAACAGAAGATGCCGGCTCAAAGAAATTTGTGGTTGGCAGATTCTTGGATTTTGTAATGGTTGATTCAAAAACTGTGATCAGCCAAGCTCAAGATTTCCAACTCATTCTGCATGACATTCACGCAGAAGGCATGTCTCTTAGTGAATCCTTCCAAGTTGCAGCCTTAATTGAAAAATTACCAAAAAGCTTTCTGCACTTGGGGATGTTATCAG
Organism: Camellia sinensis; assembly: GCF_004153795.1. Taxonomy (NCBI): domain Eukaryota; kingdom Viridiplantae; phylum Streptophyta; class Magnoliopsida; order Ericales; family Theaceae; genus Camellia; species Camellia sinensis. The sequence goes on from NW_021024720.1 coordinate 154,711, forward strand.
TGCTTTATCGACTGGCAATCAACACATACCTTATAGGAATCACAAGTTGACAATGTTAATGAGTGATTCACTTGGTGGTAATGCTAAAACATTGATGTTTGTGAACATATCTCCAGCAGAGTCAAACTTGGACGAGACTTACAATTCACTGACGTAAGTTATTATATCTTTGTCATCTGTGATTATGGTCATTGTACTCAATGTTTGAAAACCCGGACCAGACCGGCTGATCACTGGTGACCGGACCTAGTTTTGGTCAGGATGACCCTCGAAACCCGGACTATGTTCAAAACCGGCTTAGAATTTGAAAACCGGAGAACTACCGGCTCAATTGGAATAACTGGCGAACTGGTCACGGGTTGATATAAGAACCGGCTGGATTTAAAGAATTGAAGTTACCAGTTCGATATAAGAACCGGCTGGATTTAAAGAATTGAAGTTTCTTCCAAAAATATGTTGTGGAAAGGGCTTGAACATAGAACCAAATGTATAAAAGCAAGCACTCAAACCACTATGCCATCAACACAATTGTTGACAATGTAACAAGTATATATACTATATATTCAATATTATCTTAATTATTTTTACTAAAAATCAATGTATAAAAAAAGTAAAATAAATTTTAAGAAATATATATTTTTTGTAATTGTTTATTATTTATCATTTTGTAATTTTAATATCTATATTTTTTATACTTATAAATTTTAATATATTTATGATATAATTATGACATCACGGTTCAATTCCGGTTCACCCGCAGTTGAACCAGTAACCCGTCCGCCCGGTCATGTTTCCGGTTCGCTCACCGGTCCACTCACAGGCCTAGTTTTCAAAACATTGGCACCAGCTTGAGGGGGAGTGTGAATAATATCTTTGATTATTGTGTATTGATTACTCTATTATTTCCATATTTGTGCCTCCAAGGCTTTCATGTGGTAATTACCATGAAATTTAACATTGTTTCAAATCATAAATGTGAAATTTGTGTTGAGGCAAAATTATCTAAAACTCCTTTTCATTCAATTGAAAGAAGTACGGAACCACTTGAATTAATTCATAGTGACATTTGTGATTTTAAATCAATTCAAACTAGAGGTGGGAAAAAGTATTTTATCACTTTTATAGATGACTATACTAGATATAGTTATGTTTATTTAATTCGAACCAAGGATGAAGCTTTGGAAACTTTCATTCAATATAAGAATGAAGTTGAAAATCAACTTGGTAAGAAAATCAAGAAACTTAGAAGTGATAGAGGTGGTGAATATGAATCACCTTTTGGTGAGTTTTATAAAGAACATGGAATAATTCATCAAACCACCGCTCCTTACTCACCTCAGCAAAATGGAATTGTTGAGAGGAAAAATAAGACTTTAAAAGAAATGATGAATGCCATGTTAATCAGTTCTGGATTACCTCAGAACTTGTGGGGGGAAGCAATACTTTTTGCTAATTATATTTTAATTAAAGTACCCCGAAAGAAAGTGAATCAAACACCTTATGAATTGTGGCATGGAAGAGTACCATCCTACAAATACTTAAAAGTGTGAGGGTATTTGGCTAAAGTGGCTATTCCTAGTCCTAAAAAGACTAAGATAGGTCCTAAGACCATTGATTGCATTTTCATTGGTTATGTCAGGAACAGTAGTGCATATCGATTTTTGATTCATAAATCAGAACATTCCGAAATGCATGTAAATACTATTATTGAGTCTCGGAATGCATCATTCTTTGAACATGTATTTCCAAATAAGACTAGACAAGAGACTAGTAATAAGAAAAGATCTCATGATGCCATTACTAGTCAGGATCAAGAACATGATCAAGAACAAGAGTTAGACCAAAATAAGGAAGAAGAATCTAGGGTAAGTAAACGTGGTAGAATCTCAAAATTTTTTTGTCCAGATTTTCTAACATTTTTGTTAGAAAATGAGCCTTTAATTTTTAAAGAGACTATGTCTAGTCCAGAAGCTCCTTTATGGAAAGAAGCTGTCAACAATGAAGTTGAATCCATCTTGCAAAATCACACTTGAGAATTGGTGGATTTGCCACCAGGTTGTAAACCTCTTGGGTACAAGTCGATTTTCAAAAGAAAACTGAAAGCGGATGGATCAATAGACAAATACAAGGCAAGACTTGTAGTCAAAAGTTTTAGATAAAAAGAAAGTCTAGATTACTTTGACACATACTCACCGGTTACTAGAATAACATCCATTAGAATGCTAATTGTCATTGCATCTCTATACAATCTAGAAATTCATCAAATGGATGTTAAAACCGCTTTCTTAAATGGTGAGTTAAATGAAGAAATTTACATGGAACAACCAGAAGGGTTTTCTGTTCCAGGGAAAGAAAAGAAAGTGTGTAAATTAGTTAAATCATTATATGGTTTAAAACAAGCGCCAAAGCAATGGCATGAGAAATTTGACAAGGCAATGATGTCAAATGGATTTAAAATTAATGAGTGTGACAAATGTGTTTATATTAAAAACACAGATAAAGGTTATGTCATTGTATGTCTTTATGTAGATGATATGCTCATCATAAATAGTAATAATGACATGATTAAAACTACCAAGAAAATGTTGAATAAACATTTTGACATGAAGGACATGGACATTGCTGATTAAATTCTTGGTATGAAAATTACCAAAACATCAAAAGGTTATGTACTTACCAAAAACGGGATGTATGTAGGAAAAGGTTACATGTCTGATGGCCTTTTCAAGTTAAATGTAATGACCGTTGTACCCTCAGTTATTAATAATACTACATCTTCTTCTTACTTGCTTGAGTCTTCAAATTTATAGCATGGTAGACTAGGACATGTTAATTATGAAT
>NW_021024720.1:178023-189883 GCF_004153795.1 Camellia sinensis
ACAAAGTCATGATCCCAACACATCCAGCAAACGATTTGTTGAAATCCTTAGCAGCGACAAACCAAGCTCTTGCGGGACCATGCAAGAAAACGCTGGGATGCTCGATAGGAGCTGAATCAGCGTTGAAATTGAGCGACAACAGCCCTGAGGACTTACGTGCCGATCGAATGAAGTATTTCTCGCTGTATATTCGAGGCCTTAGGTTTGGAAGATCGGGGAGTTGAGAGACCTGGGGCGGAGAGAGGACACCGAAGGGTTAGGTTAACCGCTTTGGAGGTCCTTGTGCTAGAGATTGAAGGGCTTTAGAGCATAGGTATGAGGGTTTTCTTAGAGAGTGAGAAGAGATGTGAAATAAGAACAAAATTAACTAGGGCCTTTGTTTCAAAAGAAAAAGAACAGTTGCAAATTAATTGGAGAAGAGACCCTATTTAGTAATCAACAATGATTCATCCCGCGTTTTCCCCACCCCCTTTAACCCCCTCTCTCTCTCATTGGTTACTTTTTCTTTTCTTTTCTTTTTTTCCCTGCTCCTCCAAATCACCACCCCCACGTGGCAAGGTAGGGGGTGCCCCCAAAAGGAAGTCCCAAGCATTATTTCTTAGTAACATTCAATTCTAGATGGGTGTTTCAAAGAGTCGTCTAAATAAATGAAAATTTATATATATACCATTCACACCTGAATTGTGATGAAAATATATAATCACAACTTATTTAAAATTTGTAATCAAAAAATATTATCGTACGTTATTAAAAATTAAGTGTTGAGATATTTTTAATTCTTCTTATGTGATCTTTAAATCACGATTGGTTAATTAGAAAATGTGATTAAATATATATATATATAATCATATATAATAACTATAATCACACTTAACTTGAAAAGTATGATAAACAAAATAAATATAATCAAAATAGAGTGGAGTCCTAGGGCATTTTTTTTTAATTTTTTTTTTGGTTTTTTCCTGAGTACAAAACGACCGTCGGTTTTACAATCAGCGACTCAATTTTTTGTCACAAAAAATTTTCAATTCCCGCCTCCACGTTTCAAATTTCCGTCACCCAAACTTTGGCGGACGAAAAACGACCAGAGATTTAGTCGCAGAAAAGGTACCTTTGTCGACAAAAACTCTATTTTAGTTCTGCCCAAATTAATCAAACAAGCGACTAAAAATTAGTTATGCTAAATATCTAATTATAGCGACTACTTTTTTGAGTTACTGAAAATAAGTTACTATTGAACGGGCGACCAAATTGTTATGGACCAAAACAGAAAAAAAGAATTAATTATTTTCATTCGGCGACTAAATTGTTTAGTAGCCAAAACTCCATATACACGGCAAACTAAATATTTGGTTGGTGGAAAAAATCAACGATTTTTGGCGACTAAATTTTGGAGTGTCGTACTCAATTTCACAACCTTAACTAGTATTTTTGATCTTCTCTGCGGACCAACTTATTTTTTTAGTTGCCAAAATGTGACCTTCTGCGACCAATTTGTAGCTTGGTCGCCAAAAACATACCACTTTCTACGACCAACTCATGTTTTGGTCGCCAAAATATGACCTTCTACGACCAACTCATATTTGGTCACCAAAAATAATTGACATTCACAAAACTAGATAATATTTGGTCGCAAAAGGTAACTTTTACTTACCAACTTTTTATAGATCGCGAAAAGTGGTCGCTAAAAGTACAGATTCTTGTAGTGTTGTTATACACATTTTCTCTGAAGACTAGTATAATTAAGGTGTTGTCTCTTTCACATACAATTCAATTTTTGTTTTTTGTTTTGTTTGTTTTTTGGTTTTTTTTTTTGATAATCTTCTTGGTTTGGCAAACCATTGCATTCAGTCCTTTCCATTTCCTTATGATGTTTCTTGTTCATGAGTTAAGGGTGATGGAGGTCACAGTTCAGCACACCTAGAAACGTTTCAGTTCAGTTTCTTTCTGAAGTCAGAGTTTCAGTTCAGATCAGTTCAGTTTCAGTTCAGTTCTTCTTAAGCATTTTCAATTCTGTCCTTCTCAAGTAAACACTTCAAGTCATGTGTACATTCACATCTTACGTGAGACAATTTTTTATTATTTTTTTCTCAGCTTTTTATTGATTATTTGAAAAGAGTACAAGAGGTTACACTTGAGATTACACCAATAAAATGTGAGCAAAAACAAGAAAATATTATATATATATATATAAAAATAAAAATAAGAAGAAGCAAAGAATAGTAGAGAAGATGCCAAACAACAATATTCCCCTATCAAAAGAACAAGCTAAGAAGCATGGATACAAATACGAGATACAGAATACGATATGATTATGGATACGGTGATATGACATCTAAAAAAATAGGATACAAGTTCGGCCAAGATATCTTTTTTAAAAAAAAAAATTATTAGTGGTCAGTTACACATGAGCTAAAAAATGTGAAAAACCATACTGTATTTTATAATGAAAAATACTAATATTAAGAATTATGTATTAATTACAATAATAGAACAACAATATTTAATTTTAATTTATTTTCTAATTCTATTTTTCTATGTAGTTATAAGGGAGTGCATGATACAATAAGATAAATCAATTTGACAAATTATACTACTTTAACGGGATCTGTTTAAGTATGCAACCCCCTTAAGGTTGCACACCATATGCAACCTAATTTTTAGCTGTTAGATTACAATAATTGATCGAGACCATTGAATTGTTTCATCATAAAAAATTTTGAAACCGGGGCAACCAGTTAATCGTCGTTTGCATGATTGCATCCCACTTTCCTCGCTCTCTCTATTTCGTCTCTCTCTCTCTCTCTCCTCTTCTTGTCTTCATCTCTGTAAAGGTTGAGTGTGTAACCCTTGATTTCCATTAACAGGGACAAGCCTCTGCTGGGTTCTATTGACGAATCTCTGTAGGATCAGTCAGTATAACCCTTGATTTCCAGCAACAACGGAACTACAAGGCTCTGTTGGGTTCCATTGCTGAAGTGAAGGCGTTCTCTCCAATTGGATATCAGGTATGGAGCTATCTCTCTCTCTCTCTCCGTCTCTCTCTCTCTCTGGTTTCTTCACTTCAGTGATTTTTCCTCAACTAAACCCTCATCCTAACTTCAACCTCTCTATGCTTCGCTCAAACCGAAACCCCTCCATCGCCAAGTAACCTTTATTTTTCTTAATCGACTGTTTGTGCTTGCACAAACAGTCCAATCGTGTTAAAACGTCATATTTGTGTTTGTGTCAACATTTTTCAATCATCAAGTAATTGTTTGTACTCATGTTATGTACAGTATGGCCCCAGCCAAAGTTAAAAGTGAAGGTGTTGATTATGGCATTCCAAATGAAGTAGATGACATCCGTTTAATCAATGAAAGTCGGGTGGAACCTTGTCATAGCTGCGAAGCTGGTCCGAGCAATGAAGAAGCAACCAACATCAACGTTGAAGATGGCCGAGCCGATGTGAAACAAGAAATGGTTAATGATGCTCATCGCAAAGCCATGGTTGGTGAGGTTGAACGTGCTGTTCTGGAATAGAAATTTGATTCGGTCAAAGATGGAAAAGCTTTCTACAACGCGTATGCTACAGCCAAAGGATTTAATATATGAAAATCCAGATTTAACACAAATAAACAGGGAAAGGTTGTTAGTAGGCTATGGTTGTGTTCAAGGAAATGTCAAAGATTACCAAAATACTTGGACCGTGTGGCTAAGAAGAGAAGAGCTCCCAAGGCACTAACAAGAGTAGGTTGCAAAGCACAATTTCGCATACGGTACGATCCAAAGGCTGGTGAAGGGGGAAAGTATGTTGTGACTCACTTCATCGCAGACCACAACCATGAATTGGCGGAACAACACTGTGTGATGTATCTGAAGTCACATCGGGGTTTATACAGCGTTGATAAAGCTCAAACAATGGCTATGCGCAACGTTGGTGTAGCGCAACATCGGTGTAAAGACTAGCCAAATCATGGACTATATGGTAAATCAATTCGGGTCTTATGAGAATGTTGGTTTCATTCGTATGGATCTGCACAACCATATTCAAACTGAACGCAGAACAGAAGTTGACGATGGTAATGCGCAAGGTGCATTGGCTTACCAATGTGCAAAACTTGATGTTGACCCATGTTTTTTTACAAGTATGATGTGTGTAAGGATAACAAGTTACAAAATCTGTTCTGGGCAGATTTGAAATCGCGGGCTGACTACGCAAAGTTTGGTGATGTGTTCATATTTGACTCAACTTACAGAACCAATGCGTACAAGAAACCTTTTGTCATGCTGGCTAATGTGACTAACCACTTCACGACCACGATATTTGCATATTGTAGACGTCCCCGAACACCCCGGGAGGGTGAGTCCCTGTTCTGTTCGTATTGGGCTCACTACAGTTCGAACTCTCAAATTGTCACGGTTCTAAATCTGAACCAAAGAGTCCAAATCCGGCAAATCGTTTTCAGAAAACAGATTCTGAAAGAAGTGCCAAACATGGACTGCTTTACCAGATACAGAGTCGTCACCTAAATGTTATATTTTGAGAAAATTTAGGAAACGCTGACTCGTTTGCCTAAGGCCACGTGTTCGTCATCACCAAAGTTGTCTCGGCTCGAGAACTTGGGTACGATTGGGGAAGGTCACTTCGTGAGCACCCCCGCTCGCCCGATCAAAGATCGGCCTCTAGTAACCATGATATCTAGTTTTGAAAACTTTATGCGTTCTTATTCCGATTATTAGCCTAGATTTACTATGTGATGCGCACAGCATACAAGTATAGACTGGGTCGCCTGAATTGGAACAAAATATTTCATGTTTGTTTGTTTGAAAATGGTTTGATGGTGCTACCCGTAAGTAGGCTAAGACGTAGATTTGCCACCCTCAGGTGGGCTTAGAAAAACATGATTTTGCCACTATCTAGTGGGCTTAAAACACACATTTGATGAATTATTCCAATCCAAATAACCCAACCTTCACCCACAAGCATTCAGGCAGATATATCACATAAGCAATTAGCCTCATGGTAAGCATGCTATCATGGCAGTCACTCACACGCATGCAAGGATGCTAAAGCATAAAACTTACCGAGTACTCCAAGCCAAAACAGAAACTAATTAGAAATCCATGCATGATCCTAATTATACAGAAATGCCTAATGCAACACATGCAAAAATGCAACTATAGCAGGCTCGGCTATTCTAAACATGGCATATGAAATGCTACAGCTAACATGTATTCAACTTGGAATTGAAAATACAATGCAATTAGTATGATGCGCAGAGCCCAGTGCATGCAATACAGATGAATGAATGCAAACATGCTATCATACTGTATGCTAATTGAAACATGATTGAGGACCATTTTTAGTTCAAATTTACTTGATCTCGAATTTCAGATCTTGGATTTGCTATGAAGATACAGTCCCAAATGAATAATTACAGTCCAAATATGTACAAAACCCTAATTAATTAACAAATTAAATTAGGAAAGCAATAAATTGGCATACAAGCCAGGGACTGCCTCAAATCTGCTCCGGATGATGAATGATGCATGCTCGGGTTGCCTTGTGCGGAGAATCCCTCGCGATGCCCCGGTTTGCCTCTGTTTGCAATTGTTCTTGGAATGCGTGCCAAGCTCCGAAAGGCTGCCGATTTCTGATTTGCTGCAACAGAGAGCAACAAAGGGGCATGGCAAAGTATTTTCACATATGTATGCATGACTACTCTTCGAGAGTGTAGTCCTCGATCCTCGTGCCATCAATCACGCATATCGATGCATGATGGCCGAGAAGTCGAATTGCACGACTCGATATGAAATGAATGCACATATAAACACAACAAGACCTAAACCCCATCATGGATAATCCGGAGTGTCAGTGACCGGGAATTGAGACACGTTTCGTCACTCGGAGTACGAAACGTCCCTCGTTTCCCGTGCTCGGGCAAACTCCTATCCCAAACACAATGCAATATGCATGACATGCATGAATGTAACTAATATACAACCTAGCATGCACAATGCTATGAAATGGCATACACGATGCATGAGGTAGCATGGCATACATAATGCGCTAACATACAACCTAGCATACGCAATGCTATGAATCGAAATGGATGCTCTAACATACAACCTAGCATACGCAATACTATGAATCGAAATGGCATACACAATGCATAATGGACTTACACCAACATGAGTAGACCTCAGCCACACTCACATCAGTAGCCATGAGATGAAAATGAGACTCTCGAAATACGTGCACGTATGCACGCAAATCGAGGACTGAGTCTAAGGCAACAAATGCCACTCTACCAAAGCATGGCAAGCCATGGAATATGGTATGCAAACATGCAAATTTCAGCACTAAAATATGATGCTAAACAACCCCGAAACATGGAAATATGGCACCCAATGCACGAGATGAAACCCGAAATTCGAAACTAAGCGCATGGAATGACTTACAGCTATACAAAGCGTGCATTATTTGATCATGGAGCATGAAGACAGATGCAAGACAGTCCCAAAACATGCATATTTCCAGTTTATAACAAGTCCTAAAAATAAACGCAAATAGGGCTATCCTATCATGCAAAAATGGCCCCAAAATAGAGATTAAACACAAAGGGACAGCAGCTTCCCCCAAATGGCAAAGAGCCCTTCAACAAAGTTGAAGAGGGGCTCAAAACAGGACACTTTACAGTTTACATCAAGCCACGCAAATAATCACAAATAAGGTCAAACTATCATGCAAGAAAATGCCTAAAAGAGGGGTAAAGAGACAAGTGGCAGCTTCTGTTCTCAAACAGAGGAGAGCCCTTCAACAATGTTGAAGAGAGGCTCAAAACAAGATATTTCACAGTTTATGTCAAGGTCCAAAACTGCTCACAAATAGGCCTAAAATACTATGCAAAAATTGGCCTAAAAGAGAGATAAAGAAGCAAGTGATAGCAGGAGGCCTCAAACAGAGGAGAGCCCTTCAACAATGTTGAATAGGGGCTCAAAAAAAATTATTTTACAGTTTATGGAAAAGTCCAAAACAACTTACAAATAGGCCTAAAATACTATGCAAAAATTGGCCTAAAAGAGAGATAAAGAAGCAAGTGATAGAAGGAGGCCTCAAACAAAGGAGAGCCCTTCAACAATGTTGAAGAGGGGCTTCAAAAAAGTTATTTTACAGTTTATGGAAGAGTCCAAAACAACTCACAAATAGGCCTAAAATACTATGCAAAAGTTGGCCTAAAAGAGAGTTTAAACACAAAGGGTGAGGAGGGGACCTCAAACAGAGAAAGACCCTTAATCAAACATGGAGATGAGCACAAAATATGACTATTTATAGTTTGGGTCAGAGCCCAAAAATGCTAGCAAGTATGGCTTAGATACAAAGCAAGATACGGCACAAAAGAGGGAAAATGGGACTCACCCTTGTAGACCAATGGACCAGCAGCTCTTGGACCAATTTTGGGAGCTCTTCACCTCTGGAAAGCAGCTTCAAGTTGCTGGAATGGAGGATGGAGGCCTTGTGCTATGAGGTGTAGGGTCAATGGTGTAGGATTAAGGGTGTTTTGGTGCTTGGAGTAGAGAGAGAGGGAGATTTAATGCAAAAGCTCCAAACCAATTCTTGTAACCCTCTAAAATGCAGCTGGGGGTGCTGGTTATATAGGCAAAGGAATGGAGGAAAGGGGGGGAAATCAAATTCAAATTTCCTCCCCAAAAGACCCCCCTCGGATACAGGATCTGGGGAGAAACAAAGGGTGCAGCTGTAAGTAACCAGGTGAGAGGATCACGGCCGGCCAAGTTCAGAAGGTTCAGGGGGCCGGCCGACCACTTCCCATGGCCGGTCGACCAAGGGTCAAAAGGATCAAGCACAATTACTGGTTGGCCACCAAATATTGGTGGCCTCCCAGGTGTGTACAACACAAATATGAGGTTTAGGGTTTAAGAAAGTGGCCCCGGGGTGGTCAACATTGGCTTTCAAGTGAGGAAAACGGGCGTCGGAGAGCGATGAAGAAATAAAGCTGGCTTTTCAGAACAATTTCTGGCCTCCCACCCTCCTACAAGCTTCCTAACCATGAAAATAAGGTCTCCATAAAAAATGAACCAAAACGGATGCAAAACGAAGGTTCGGAAACCGAAACGCGCGGCCCGGGGCCCCAAAAATGGGCTGTTAAGCACCGGAGGTAGCATTTGACCACGAAGTTGGTCTCTCGGGCCACAGTGTTCCTCAAAAGGGAGGAAATAAGATGTATGCCAAAAACCGGAGCAAACGGAGGTGGTTAAGCGGTCCCGAACCGAGGCACATGGCCAACGGCTCCGAAAAACTAGAAACCGGGCTCCAAATGGGAAAAATGGCCTACGACCGCGAAACATAGCCTACAGCCACTGAGAGATGGTCTACGAGACCTCTCCCTCCCTTTGGGAAGAGAAAATAGAGAAAACAGAGCCTGGTTCGCAAACCGAGGCAAGGCACGAAAGAGTCCGGAAGTCCGAAGGCATGGCTTGCAGCCGGGACTCTGAAACTTCTGAACGAGCACCATATGCGACATCACCAAGCGCTCAATTAGTGACGTTTGAGTCTTAAGGTCAGTGAAAAATGGGGTGTCTACAGTTGCCCCCCTTTGACAGAACTCGAAAGTCAAGAAGTGACGGGAGTGAATGTCAAAGCCCAGAGACGACCCATTTTTGACAAGGCCGAAGACTTAGACAAACATACAAAGTATAGACAAATAAATGGTTGCGTCCGCAGGCTGCCTACGTATCCCTTTGCAAGGAATCAAAGCAGCGTAGTTCAGGGGCAGGATAAAATGATATGCGGGAAGATTTTGATGATTGGACTTATACGCTACGCGAAGCCGGTTTAAAAATTGAGGATTTATGCGATGCACTGTAATGTAGTGGCTAAAATGCAATGTAATAGCTAAGAGGTGAAGGTACCTTAAAGGGTCAATTGGCAATGACTTACCTCATGCCGCTGGGGATATTTCGCTTCTTCTTGGTTGAACTGCAGGTACTACTTTTCTCCCTGACTATGGTCGTAGCTTTTCCTATTCTCCAACAGGGTGATAGACTAGGTTGATTCGGTATCCAGAATTGAGGCGCATACATATGCTATCTCAATCTATGGGGCTGCCATACAGATTTCAAGCCGATGATATACCCCTGGGTATTTAAACCAGACTTTAGTCTCGGAAATCCCGAACCTTTGCGTTCTAGGTAAGAGCCATTCGAACTCTAGTTTCTACCGTCTCAGTTGATCTCCTAGGAACTCACTGCTAACACAAGTAGGTGGCTATACCAGACCACTGGAAGTCGTTCGGGCACGACAAACACCAATGGAATTGCACCTTTAGAGGATTTAAGGTCTCCTAGACCCGGGAGTGCACAAGACAGTGTGAATAAAGATGCAGGCTTTAAGGTCTCCTTAGAGCGGAGGATTTAAGGTCTCCTAGACCAGACAGTAAAATAGATACGATGTAATAGATGTGATGCAATAGATGCAAAGGGTGAACACACGCCAACCACGCTGGACTCGTGAGTGGAGGAAGAACAAAGAAAATCAATCAGGAGCGCGTTCCATGCAACCTAAGATAAATTCCAAACACGCTGAAATCGTGTGAGGAAGGGGAGGCTCCAAAAACAACCCGCCCAGTGCGTCTACAACGCAACCTGGGATAAATTTCAAACACGCTGAAATCGTGCAACAAAAAGAACACTCTAACCATGCTGAAAACGTGAGAAGAGGTCCAAAAACAACCGCTTAAGTGCGCGCACAACGCAACCTGAGATAAAATCCAAACACGCTGAAATCGTGTGAGGAAAAGAACACTCTAACCACGCTGAAATCGTGAAAAGAGGTCCCAAAACAACCGCTCAAGTGCGTGCACAACGCAACCTGAGATAAAATCCAAACACGTTGAAATCGTGTGAGGAAAAGAACACTCTAACCACGCTGAAATCGTGAGAAGAGGTCCGAAAACAACCGCTAAAGTGCGCGCACAACGCAACCTGAGATAAAATCCAAACACGTTGAAAACGTGTGAGGAAAAGAACACTCTAACCACACTGAAATCGTGAGAAGAGGTCCGAAAACAACCGCTCAAGTGCGCGCACAACGCAACCTGAGATAAAATCCAAACACGCTGAAATCGTGAGAAGAGGTCCGAAAACAACTGCTCAAGTGCGCGCACAACGCAACCTGAGATAAAATCCAAACACGCTGAAATCGCATAAGGAACGGGACACTCAAACCATGCCGAAATCGTGAGAGGAGGTCCAAACAACAACTGCCCAAGTGCGCGCACAACGCAACCTGAGATAAATTCCAAACACGCTGAAATTGTGTGAGAAAGGGGAGGCTCCAATCACACTGAAATCGTGAGAGGAGGTCCAAAGACAACCCGCCCAGCACGTCTACAACGCAACCTGAGATAAATTCCAAACACGCTGAAATTGTGTGAGGAAAAGAACACTCTAACCACGCTGAAATCGTGAGAAGAGGTAAACAACACGGGAGCGTGTTCCATGCAACCTAAGTTGAGTCCCGGGGGACAACGATCCTAAACGCTGCTCAGCGTAAAAGGATAAACAATAAGAGATAACACAAGATGCAAATAAATGCAATAAGTGTGATGATATGATACATCTTGCAAGCAATGCGGAGCGTGATGTTTAAGAAATGCAATAAACAAGCAAAGCGGCATTTTAGAAAGCACCTCATGGAGTGAGTGGTGGTAAACCACTTTACTCTGACGGGGAATGGTACTCAGAGAGAGCACTTCTGATCGCCATTCTGGCTTGAAACAGCGAAACAGTCAACACAGTATCCTGTTCACTTTGAACACACAGCTCGTATCAGCATACTGCTTATTCTGAACACACAGCTCATAACACAATATTCTACTTATTTTAGAACATACGGCTCACGTAGGATACCGCTGATTCTGAACACACGGTCCGTTCTGAACACAACTCATTCTAAACTCACAGCCCATAACACAGTATTTTGTTTATTCGGCACACAGCTCATACAAGACACTGCTCATTCTGAACATACAAGAGGCAATGACGGAACTTGCAGAAGTTGCAACAATCTCAGATGCCTGACATTTTCCCTCTTTTCTTTTGCTTTGCAGCCCGGAACTTTCATAGCCTCAAATAGGTCCTGGTTTTACTATTTTCACACGATCTGGGTTGAACCCTGCGGTTTTGTGAAAGAACAAATCTTGTTTTGCACAAATGTGGAGAACGGCACGGCACTCCTGAGCACAAAACGAATCATTTTGAAATTGAGAAAAGAATTCTTAACCGGATATTGAGCCTACGACTGAACACAACGAAAAAGACTGAACAACGGAAAACAAAAGGTAAAACAACCTAAACAAAGGAAAAACAAGGAAAAACAACCTAAACACATTTATTGACACTCAAACGACTCAAAACAAGAATCGAGACAAGCAAAACACACAGACACAACACTCAGCTATGTTACAAAGGCAAGATACCTCTTGGTGCAAGAGGAGCCAGCTTCTCCGGGTATTGTTTCCCACCCTTTCTTATTTGTGATTCTCACATCACTTTGGCACTCAATCTCTATTTTTTTGAAAAACCCTTTTCTCACTTTTTCTCTCATCGCACATCTCTTTATTCTTTAATCTCTCATTTTTTTCATCCCTCCCCTGGGTGGTTGATGGATGAACAGGAAGTTGCGGGCTCATGCCCCTAGCATTCTGCTAGATTCTCTTTCTTCTGCTCACAGCTAGTGAAATCCTCCCACGGAAGGGTTGCGTTACAACTGGGTGTGTAGCAAATCTGCAGCTAACATCAGTTGATGATGCTTTGCTGGGGAGTTTGGACGTGATAAGATCTGTCCAGATGATGGAAT
>NW_021024720.1:215003-273194 GCF_004153795.1 Camellia sinensis
AATAATATGAACAACACATGCGAAAGTTCACATTGAACCAAATAATCATTCGATGATTATACAAATAAAAGAGGAAAAAATATGGGCGTTCACTCTGTTTTCTAGAAAGAGAAAATTGTCAAAAATGGGTGATTCACATCAACACCAACAAAATCAACAATTACAGAAAAATTGAAAAAACAACAACAATAATATAAACAACACATGTGAAAGTTTATATTGAATCAAATATTCATTCGATGATTATACAAACAAAAGAGGAAAAAATATGGGCGCTTACATTTGGCCCACATCTAGTCGGTCAATGTAAACTTTCACAGAGTTGATTTTTCACTTCGAAGTAGGGTTTCAATCGCCGACAACAATGTGACAATGGTGGGATACAGAGATGATAAGAATCGCGATGGAGGATTCAAACGGTGAGACGATGAGAACTGGTATGGAAATGAAGGTTTTCTGAAAGCCTTGCCGTATATTTTGCGATTTGCTCATATGTTTTTGTGCTGTGACGTTTTGAATGGAAATAAATGCTCAAAAATGTATAGGGGTGTTTTGGAGAAATTGCTAGGTATGGGACTTATTGGAATAGTCAAAAATGTTTTGGGCTAGATGGAACAAAACACTTAAAAAAGTGATTTATCAAAAAAGCTCTCTAATTATTAAGTTGAATCTTCGTCAAAAATAATTACAAACGAAAAATATTGAATACCTACAAAATTATTATTCTTAACAATACTTTTGTTAGTGATTAAATTGGAATGGTTTAAGACTAATTTATACAATAATATATTTATTAAATATTCTTTTGATAAAATTAATTTATTATTCACATCTTATAATGCATTTTTAAGAATAATTATATACAAGTTCTCACAAATACAAAAAATAAGAATAAAAATATGAACAGATAAGAAAAATATCTGTGTGGTAATCTGATGAAATCTAGAAGTTTTTTTTTTTTCTACTTTATATATTTATTTTGATTTATGTGTTAATTTTATTCGTATGCTTTTTATTTTTATTTTTTTGACAATATTTGTTGTAGAAATTTATATGGTGTTTTGGATGAAATTGGATTTCTTGTTGAGAGAGAGAGAGAGAGAGAAAACAGATAGATAAAGAGAGAAATCTTCAACAGATAAAGAAAATATTCTTTGGCTTAAACCTTCAAAGAATTGAGAACAAATATGGTGAAATCTTCAAAGCATTGAAACAGATAAGAGAAAAGAAGGGAGAGAGAAACTAGAACTGGAAGTAAAAATTAAATAGGTAAGGAAAAAAAGTTTAGTAAATTTCAATAGATAGAAAATTGAATTATTATTTTAATAGATAAAAAAATTGTATAGATAAAATTTGTACAAATTTTTTTTTTACAAAGATAGCAAAATTTTGAATAGATAAGGGGAAAAAAATTAATAGATAATTTTTTTTCTGAACAAATAGATATAAATTTGAACATAACATATAGGGAAATAATTTGAACAGATAGATATAAATTTAAATAGATAGAAAATAATATGAACAGATAGATATAAATTTGAACAGATAGTCAAAAAAATTAAACAGATAAATTAAGGGGTAAAATTTGAAACAAAATGTCCTTCAAAATAAATTAAAAGAATTTTCACCAAACTATTTGACAAATGGTAGACTTTTCACCGATAAAAAATATCCACGGGGCCTAATATATTAGACAATTGTTAGAGTGAATTTTACAACAATTTTCTCTTCTTTCCAAAGGGGAAAAAAAATATGGAAGATTTTAATAACAAGTTAACCTAACCATTTTGTTTACCTTGTAATATTAGCATGTGAGCTTAAGAGGATCTCTAATGTTTCTGTTTAAATGACAAAAAAAAGAAAAGAACAAAAGGTCAAAATTTTGGCTTGTAATAGTTTAAAATGTCATACTGTAGTTAAATTGTTGCTCTAATAGTGTTAAATATCATTTTTTCTTTTTCATATAAAATTATATATAATGAGCTCTATCATAAACAAACAGGGAGAAGAGTCGTTGCTAAATTATGATATTTTGACAATTTGATAGAACTTTGACATAGAAGATATCACGTCATTAAAGATGAATTCAAAAAAATTGTAGTTAATTTTTTTATTTTGACTGAAAATTGATATATCATTAGATTTGTTCTAATTGGATTTGTGTTTGTAGAAATAAATTTTCAAAAAAAAGTCTGGAAGAAAAGCGCACTACAAGAAATAACATTTTTAGAGACCAAAAAACTGGTCATAGAAAGCTCATATCTAGTTGCTGATTATTTTTAGCGACCAAAAAGAGTTTGTCACAATGAAGTCGCTAAAAGCCGGTCACAAAAGGGTTTTGGCGACCAAACCTAAAGTTGGTCGCGGAAAATAGCTCATTTTGCGACGCAATATCTAGTCACTGAAAGGTAACAATTGCGACTACTGATAGTAGTCACTGAAATGTGGTTTTTGGCGACCAAAATTAAAGTTGGTCGTGGAAAGTCGTTATTTGCGACCATATATGTTGGTTGTGGAAAGTAATTCAATTTCTCAAAAGTAGTTTATTTTTGCGACGAAAAATCTAGTCACTGAAAGATAACAATTGCGACCACCAATTTTAGTCACTTAAATGTGGTTTTTGGTGACGAAAACTATCTTAGTCACAAAAAGCCTAGCACAGCTACAAGCTTGTCAAGGACTTTTGTGACTACAATTTTATTGATCGCAAAAAAAATTCAATTTTAAACAGCATTTTTGTCAATGTAATGCTACTTTTTTTTGTAATACCTGTAATACCTTTACAATTAATGCATAATTCATGTCCATTCAATTAATTTGAACATACCAATCCATCAACAATCCAATCTACAAACAAAAAACCATCAAAAGGAAGTTAAAATAATAATTAATCCATCTAATTACTACCACCTATCAACGTGAACAAATTAATGTTTGACAAAATAACCATCTACACATCCATTTAGTTTACAAAATTACTCTATTAGAGAATGAACACAAGATCAATCACTCTATTAGTTGTATTATGTTTCTAACTGCTTTGCTACTTCTGGTCAATCTTCTCTATTGTCTATTTGATTAATCTTGTTTTCAGTTCATCTTAATCACCCAAAAGATCAGTCTGTAATATCCCCCTAGTTTAAGTCACCCACTTTCGTCCCTGTCCTGAGTAAGTCCTTAGAATTAGGCCGTGTTGGACTTAGGGGTCTTCCGAATAGGGTATGTATGTATACTAGGTATGAGGTAAAACTGACAAGAATAGGGTATGTATTAAGATATCTGTAAAACTGATTAATTAAACAGAATAATGAGTCGATTATTTAGAAGTAACTCATCAGTAAGTTCTAGGTCAACAACTTTGCCCTCAATACCTAATCAAGGATTAGTAATTAATGAAGAAGATGTTGAAATACAAAATGATAAATTTGATGCTGGATGGAATATACCCAAATTGCCAATTAAAGAAATTTATAAAACTACTTTTTTACAGAATGTTTTTAAAGTTGCTCTCTATGTTAAAACTATTGAACAAGTTTATGCTTTAGAAAAACCCAGGGAAACCTGTCAATTTTTTGATAAAAAATTAATCAAAAGACATTTAAATAATGGTTATAATTTTATGTATATTGGTTTAATTCAAGTAGGTGTAAATCCATTAACGATGGTAGGCAAAAACACTTCTGTTTTATTATGTTTAAGAGATGCTCACTTTCTTAATTACAATAATAGTTTAATGGGAATGATGGAAACTGGTCTTCATAAAGGTCCAGTACATTTTAATTGTTTTCCTGATTTTACACTTAGTTTACGCGATCCACATATTCTCGAAGCATTAACATTAAACATTCAATTACATGGTTCATTCACTGAAATGTTGGAAAAAGTTCATAATATTGCTTTAATATATCGTGTTCATTATAAATGTATGCAAACCAATTTAAATGTTCATGCTTTACACAAGAGTCCCAAAGACAAAACTTTATTAATTCAAAGTAGTAGTAGTAATGAATCCAATATTAATATTCCTCAAATGATTGAATGGAAAAATATAGATTTACCGGACCAATGGGTTACTATCAATGAAAATTACAAACATAATCCACAACAATCCTCAATTCAAAATATTCAAGATATCCAACAATACAATGATGGTTCTGTCCGAATTAAATTTAATCGAAGTCAATCCTCTAGACATAGTACATCTAGTGTCCCCACTGAAATTACAACTGAAGATGAAATATTTAACACTCCTTTATTTCGGAAAAGTAGTCAAATACATCTTGGTCAAACTAACCAACCTTCTCAAAATAAATTAAAAGGAATCGATAATTCTACAACTTCCCAGATTAGTAAACCTGTTTATACTACTCCCACACATTTACCAGAAGACGACATTGCTTCTAATACTTCTCCAACTCAAACAGATTTCGAAGAATTTATACCACCAATAAATCCCCAATTAATGACAATCAAAAAAGATTTTACTCCCAATCTAGATAGATTACTTATTGACTTTAGATTCAAAGAAAATAAAGCTAAGAGACATGCTTATCGTGCTAAATATGATTCTTCTCAGCAATCCAGAATAACTAGAAAATGGTATGATTTTATGGTTCAATATGGTTTTGAATTATCTTTCTTTGACTATATGGATCAATATTACAAAAAGATCAATACAATCACAAAACATAAATGGAAAACTTCTCCCAATACTTCTGTTAGCTCTAATCATCCTCCATTAGAAAATATAATTATTGATCATCAAGGTTCTGAAGTTCCAGCCTCTCCTTTTAAATTGCCTGGCACTGACCCTGAAATCAAAAAAGTTATTGAACAAAATAATTATACTAATCAATGTCTAAAAACCATTGATAAACAATTAGATAAACTAGAAATTAATTTAGATGAACAATCTGCAAAATCTACTAAACCCTTAGAACAACCTTTACTTAATCTCCCCACTCATCGTTCCAAAAGGACTAGCTTAGTTACTAATGATCAATCTACTGTCAAAGCTATTGAACACTTATTTACTAAATTAACTCCCAATGATACTTCTACATCCAAAGATAAAGGTCTTACTGTTCTAAATCAACAACCTATTACCAACACTGTTCTAGATCAATCTGAAACCGAAACTACTGATAATGAAATAGATCAATTAGCCCAACAATTTCAATCTTCTCATCTTAATAAAATCCATTATCCCAAAGTTAATTCTCAAACTATCAAAAACTGGTATTCTCGACCTACTCCACCTGATCTCCAATTTGAATAAACTAATCTTAATAATCAATTTTCTGTTTCTGCTAAAAAATTATACGAATGGAATATTGATGGTCTCAGTGAAGATCAGATCCTTCAAAAATTAAATCATTTATCTATGGTAGCAAATAGTTATCTCAGTAATTATCCCCAATATTCTCAACCTGAAATTGTTTCTTTAATTACTTCCGGTTTTACTGGTATGCTCAAATCTTGGTGGGAAAAATACCTTACTGAAGAACAACGTGACTCAATCATTTATGCTAATCAAACTGATGAAAATGGTTTACCTATTTTTGATGAAACTATTGGATGTTGTCACCCTGATGGCATCAATCAATTAATCTATACCATAGTCCGACATTTTATTGGTACCCCTACAAATATATATTCTCGCATACATGATCAACTTAGTAATCTTACCTGTCCAACCTTAAGTGATTTTAGATGGTATAAGGATGTATTTACCTCTCAAGTTATGTTACGAGAAGACTGTACTAAATCATTCTGGAAAGAAAAATTTATTAATGGATTACCTAGCTTATTTGCTCACAAAATTAGAGATGTTCTTAGCCAACCCACTGGCATTATTGAATATGATACTTTAACATATGGTGATATAATTAGCACTATTCAAAAAGAAGGTTTAAAAATGTGTATTGATCTTAAACTTACTCAAAAAGCTAACAAAGATAAACATAAAGCTAAATATGAATTAGGCAATTTCTGTGAACAATATGGTTTACCTCCTGTTGCACCCTCTCGTAGGAAATCACACAAATACTCCAAACATAAACACAAATCATCATACAAATATTCTAGTAAATATAACAAGAATTATTCACCTTCCAAATCAAATGATAAATTCTATACTAAACCTAAGAAGAAATATTATAAATCCAAATCACATCCGAAATCTAAATCTACCAAAGATATTACTTGTTATAACTGCGGTCAAAAAGGTCATTATTCAAATAAATGTAAAGAAAAACAAAAATTAAAAGATAAAGTTAATCAACTTCAAATTAATGATAACTCCAAAAATCAATTATATGAAAATTTTCAATTAAATCACTCTATTAGTAGTTCCTCTTCTTCTGATCATCCCAATACTTCATCTGATTACCAATCTCCTAGTAATGATTCTGATAACAATATCAATATAGGATGTAATGATGTTTGTTGTAAACCAGTTAAACAAATTACTGTTCTTACAAAAAATACTCAAGAAGAATCCACTCTTATTGACCTAATTAGTAAATTAGATGATCCCAAATTAAAACAAAAATATATTGATAAATTAAAATCATTATTAGTTCATTCCGATAATAAACCTAAGTTTGATAAACCCATAATTAGTTTATCCAAAACCTTAGATAGATTTAAAAATAAACAAAAAGAAGTTACATTACAAGATTTACAACAAGAAATCAATCACATTAAACAAACAATCAAATAATTACAACATAAAGATAAAAAATTAGAAGACGAAATTATCACTTTGAAGGAGAGATGGATTACGAAATCAAAACGATAATAATTTGGACAAACAAAATTGGAATGCACAAAACATTTAATTAAAAATATTTAAAACATTTAATTAAAAATATTTAATTAACTTACAATAGAAGAAACTGCAAGATTACAGCACAAGGTGTTGGTTTCACTCAGAGCTCTTGGATTTTTTCAGAATATTGGTTTCTAAGAATTTCCAAGTCTGCCGAATGAGTTCAACTTGATTACATTATATACAAAAACAAAGAAAAGACAAACAACATTTGACTGATGAAAGTAGCTGACAGCGCATGGGGTAAAGCAGATGCTGTCAGTTGCTTTCGGCTGATTGATTGAATAGTTGAGCATCTTTAAACAAAAGTTGACTGGGTGAATAGTGACGGTGAACAGTAAAAGTGAACAGTAACTTTTACTATTCATCACTTTCGGTGGAACATGTGAATAATGGAATCAATATAAATACAAATTGGCAGCTTTTCTCAAAAGAGTATTGACTGAAGCTAATTTGTATTTATATGGAATCCAATGTTGATTATGCAAACGGATCTTGGGCATCTTGAAACTCTGGCCCTGAACATTGATTAGTTGATTCTTCAGAGGAGTGGGCATGTTCTGAACCGTCTTCTGAACTGTCTGAGTCAGTGGATTGGGTTTTAGCTTGATTCAACAGTTGATAGGCTAACTGGATCATATCTTCTTTGGATGACTTGGATTTACTCTTGGACTTGACTTTGGGCTGAGCAGGAGTTGCAATGGGCTTCATCTTTACTTTGGACTTTGATTTGGGCCTTGACTGGGCTGGCTGGGCAGCAACAGCTTTGGACTTTGATTTGGGCTTGGAACCACTGGATGAGGGGCTTCCAAGATTGACTGGAGGAAGACTGGGTTGACTTCCGTGAGTAATTGCAGCAGTTGGGTTCTGCTGGGCTTTAGCAAGAGCAGGAGTTGGAGCATACTGATCAGGCGGGAATTCTTCCTGAACAATTTCAAGAATTCTGGGCACATTGAACTTTACCCACCATTTGACTGTGTGTTGGCGAATGGTGATGTTATCATCAATCCCATATTACCATTTAAATATCCATGGAATTTTATATTTAGATATAAAGATTAGAAATAATGGAAATTGTCGTTGATGAGCAGTAAATGGATAAACAGAGGCAAAATAATTAACTATTTCACGGAGATCATCAGGGAGGATATCTGATATGGTGCCATAGTGAGTCCACCATCTCAGAAACCAGGTAGGTATTTCAGATTTGATTTTTGATCAAATGAGATGAACCAAGAATGACTGAAATTTTCATTTTGGTATAAGAAAATCTTGAACCAGGCATCAACATAATCATGGTAATTATATTGAATGAAATGACCAGGTAAATCACGAAACTGATTAGGGTCGCCTCATTCAGCCATGGAAACAATATTGTGAATATAAATTGAATGTTATAGGATCTTGTAAGCATAGGTTCGATCCTGGATTGGTTTGATCAAAATTGAATGGTGATGGAGTAGAATGTCTTTGTAATAGGAAAGGGTTTTGTCTGGATGTGAAAGGGTGAAATGGCATCCAGAGCCAAAATGGAATTTAGCAATTTCATTGGTGGTTTGATTTTTTGGGTGACTGGGTTCTTTGTAGAATAGGTTAGTAACATGTGAATTGGTGTACTCAGATCGGGATGGTTTAATGGGATTAACTGGGAATGGAGTAACTGAAACTGAATGGCTAGATGCAAAAGGATCAGAAGCCAATGCAGATGAATAATTAGGACGATGAATGTTACCAAGAGTTTGGTAACGGTTAACCATTTCGAGTGAATGAGATTGGGTGATTGACTCCAAAGGAGGAGGGACAATAAGTTGATTAGGTTTACTGGAAGATGGGACCAAAGCCTTGGAGGGAGGCCTTGGGCGAGACATCTGTTGAGAGAGAAACAATGGTTAGCAACCAGAAAGAAGATCTAAATAATCTTGATGACGATGTAAACAGTTGTAGTTGTGAGCAAGTAAATTGCGACGGGCTTGAATTTGATGGTAATTGATATATTGGGCTCTTTTGGTGGTTGGTCGGGCTAAGGCGGTGAATACGATGGGTAAGTTGTTTAGTTTGGGTTTTGAAATAGGTAATGCGAGATTTATGGTAAGAAGTAAATGGTGCAGTCATCCCTTACCCCCCTGTAAAAATTCTCGGGTAAGAAAATCAGGCAGGGAATTTTGACAACCAGGTATATAGGTAATATCAAAATAAAAAATGCTTAAAATGGATTGCCAACGGGCAAAAATTTGTTTACTAGCAAGATTTTGAACATCTTTTTCTAAAACATATTTAGCAGATTTGCAATCAACACGAAGTAAAAATTTTTGATTTA
Source organism: Camellia sinensis (assembly GCF_004153795.1). Lineage (NCBI taxonomy): Eukaryota > Viridiplantae > Streptophyta > Magnoliopsida > Ericales > Theaceae > Camellia > Camellia sinensis. The sequence continues at coordinate 224,153 of NW_021024720.1, forward strand.
AAATATCATCTTGAAATTTTTTAATACATAAGACAGTAGATAAAATTTCTTTTTTAATAGTACTATAATTTAATTGTGCTTTATTCTAGACACCAGAATGATAACGAACAATTTGTTCAGATGATTGAGGAGTAACTTGCTGAAGAAGAATGCCACCATAACCAATGTCAGAGGCATCAGTTTGAATGATTTTGAATGAATTTTCAGTAGGAATACCAAGACAAGGAAGAGATGTAACATATTGTTTGACTTGTTGAACTATAGAAGTATGAATAGAAGACCAAGGAGGAGGATTATCCTTTAATCTATCAAACAGAGGTTGACAAGTTTTTCTAAGGTCTTTGTAAAATTCAGCAATATAGTTGAGAGAACCTAAAAATCTTTGTAATTGGGTTTTATCCAGAATTTCATCAGGGAATTTGGACGCAAATTCAATGGATCTACTAATGGGTAAAATAGTATTATGATGAATATCATAACCTAAGAATCTAACTTTAGTTTGAAATAGTTTAATTTTTGGAGCAGATAGGACAAGACCATGACTTTTAATGGTGTAGAAGAATGCAGTTAAATGTTTCTAACGTTCACTAATGGATTTGGAAAAAATTAATATGTCATCAATGTAAACAATTGAAAAATGACTAAATGGGTTGAATATGTCATTCATGATATTTTTAAATTCACTAGGAGCATTTTTTAAACCAAATGGCATGACATTCCATTCATATTGGCCAAAGGGTGTGTTGAATGCAATTTTATATCTATCTCTAGGATGAATTTGTATTTACCAAAAACCACTTTTTAAATCGAATTTACTGAAAATAACAGCTTGACTAAGTCGTTTGATTAAATCGTTTTTGTTAGGAATAGGATACCGAATCCATTCTAAAACAGCATTTAAAGGTTTATAATTGATGACCAATCGAGGAACACCTCGTTCTAATTCAGCATTTTTATTAACATAAAAAGCAGGGCAAGACCATGGTGATTTACTTGGAGTAATTATTCGATTTTGTAATAATTCATTAATTTCTTTTTTATACATTTCAAGTAATTGATGATTCATTTGAATGGGTCTAGATTTAGTAGGAATTTGTCGTTCATCAAAATTCTTAATATAAGGTAAGGTAACTACATGCTTTTTCCTATGCCAGAATGCAGTGGGTAAGGTGGAACAAACAGTTGATTCAAGTTTTAATTTGAAATCATTGATTTGAGAAATAAGAACTGGATCAGTTAATTGTTGGTCAATGTGTTTATAATTAATTTCTTCTTTAAGAAAATTTAGATGTCGGGTTAAACGACTAATTGTATGAGAAATAGAACAATCTTTTAATTGATTTAATGCTAACATTTCAAGAGGAGATAAAAATTTAAATGTAACAGGTTGACCTAAAACATGCGTAGTTATTCCGGTACTAGATGTAGTAAATGGGTATAATAAATATATAAATGGGGATCCTAAAATAATTTTATCAGTCATATTTGTAACTAAAACAAAGGAGGTTTTAAAACATACATTATCTTGGCAAACATGGACTTTAGGTAATTTATATTTGATATGCATTTTACTACCATTAGCAGAAGTTAATTTTTCTTGACATTTTTCATAATATGTAGTAGGAAATAAACCTTCTTGTATACAATTTAAATCAGCACCAGTATCAATTAAAGCAATTAATTCTAATTCAAAGTCATTGATAATTATTTTGATTTTAGAATACTATTTTTGAATGTAAAGTTTATTAATTAGACTTAACCGTTTTTCTTCGGGATTGTTGGATTGAGATTGGTGTGATCGATTATCAAATATCAAGTTATCAGGATTAGTGGGATCAGAATCATGTTCAGATTCATGGGGAGATTCTTGATCATTATTTTGGAAATTATCTAGACTTTTATTAAGTTTTAAAGTGATAATTTCATCTTCTAATTTTTTATCTTTATGTTGTAATTCTTTTATTGTTTGTTTAATGTGATTGATTTCTTGTTGTAAATCTTGTAATGTAACTTCTTTTTGTTTATTTTTAAATCTATCTAAGGTTTTGGATAAACTAATTATGGGTTTATCAAACTTAGGTTTATTATCGGAATGAATTAATAATGATTTTAATTTATCAATATATTTTTGTTTTAATTTGGGATCATCTAATTTACTAATTAGGTCAATAAGAGCGGATTCTTCTTGAGTATTTTTTGTAAGAACAATAATTTGTTTAACTGGTTTACAACAAACATCATTACATCCTATATTGATATTGTTATCAGAATCATTACTAGGAGATTGGTAATCAGATGAAGTATTGGGATGATCAGAAGAAGAGGAACTACTAATAGAGTGATTGATCTTGTTTTCAGTGATTGATCTTGATTGATCTCCATCCTTCCATCCATTTACTTTACAAAATTACCATCCTACCATCTATTTACTTTACAATGAATATTCACCAAATCAAAAACATATATGAGAAAATTATCAAAGATTTCAAAAACCATTCATATATCCAAGTGCGTGCTATATTTGTCTGATGCGAAATATATCAAAAAGTCCACGTATAAGCATAACTTAGAATTCATGCACCGATAAACTGATCATGTCCATAAACACGCATCACTACACCTCTAGCTACCTGCAAGGAGAAAAAAAATGAAAAAAACATTGTTAATAATAATATTTTTGCTTATACTTCTATTTTTTTTTTATCAGCAAAAAAACTTTATTGATGAAATAGCAAGATACATGCAAACTTACATCAACAAAGCAAGGAAGTGCACTGAGCATCATAACTAATGTTACGACTGAAACCTGCCCCTATAGGTTTAGCGTCGTAACCGGCCAGTAATCTTGGGATTACCAAAGGCCTCTGAACAATTAACACATAATAAGGGGCTGCAGAAGCAAATATATAAAATATACATAGTCCATTGAGCTGTGTAGACATACATGGGACAGAAATTTCAAAACTTTATATATACACGTGACGTCATAATTAGAATAGTCACACATCACAATCATTACAGATATAGCCAAAAGGGGACTTAGCCCAATATACAGCTAAACAGAAAACTTTCTCACATTCTAAAAGAAAGCAAAATCTTATATGTTCACAAAACATGACCACATGACATTCGGAACCTCTTCGGAAGGCACAACAGTTGGCTGACAAAACCATAACTCTAAGTCATCAACTCTTAGCCTAGTCGCACGCTTGATCATCTATATACATAAATAATAAGGTGAGCGGAAGCTTGGTGAATAATAACAAAGTGAAGGGTTTTAATTGAATGATGTCACATATCATATTCGGAAAATATAGTTCATATCAGAAATAGATACATCTTCTTACACAAAAATCAAAGTTCATGCTTAATCATACGTGGTACATTCATTAGCGCTAACAGAACAAATATAGACAGATACAAAACAGATGGTGGTTGTGTATATCCAGTTCCATAAAGGAACCTTCGGATCCGGGTAACATATAATAGCTATGCTGAGCTCTATAATTGAGCCTCCGGTACGGGTAACAGACAACAGACATATTAAGATGCATGATGGAACCTTCAATACCGAGTAATAGCTAACAAATATCATATGATGCTAAGGATGCCACGAATACATTGTCAGAATTGGACAATCATTCATTGTACAAAACTTATCATTTCAAAAAATAGATCTTAATTCAACATACAGAAAATAAATAAAAATGAACATAGCTTTACTAAGTTATTACTCATAGATAGCTCTAAAAGCAGACAGACATAGTAAACAAATCAGATAGCTTACAGCGCGTGACCTACACAAACATAACGATACACAAATTGAAACACACACTCGAATAGTACTTAACTTATCAGTGTGTTTTTATGTCTTATCCTCGTTATTATACCTTATTCGTGGCCTAGGAATGCTTAGGATGCAATAGGGATGCCAAAATGAGTTTCAAAACACTTAGTCATTTTTTGCTAAAAACAGGAATCTCGCTCGAGCACAACTTCTTTGCTCGAGTGGACGTCCAAACATGTAAGTGGTCACTCGAGCAGTCTGTAAACTTTGCAAAAGTACTGGTTGCTTGATTTTTTCGTTCGACGCACACTCGAGCTTGAGACTGAAGTCCTCACTCAAGTGGCCTACAAAACTTGTAAACTCAGGGGAGCATGAATTTTACGGTCGAGCCAATTTTTGATCGCTTAAGCGAAGAGCAGAATTCTAGAATTTCCAGATTGCACTCCCAAGTTCAAAACTCGAATTCAAAGCTTTAAAATGCAACCTTTGGGCGCCAAAACTTGAGAAAACATGTCTAAACTTGTAAAACATAGAGAATTAAAGGTCATTTCACGAAATCAATGCCCATAAACATGACAATTGTACAAAGTCAAGCTTAAAATATGAAAACATAACATGAACATGACATGCATGATTGAGCTCCAAGTTTCCAAATCATGAGCAAATGAGATGTTTAGGTCAAAAACATGTTGAATTCCTTGAACAAAACCAAGATATGGACATGCATGTGGAAATTCTTGAGAATCAACTTACAAATGTTAATGAAGTATGCATACATGGTTGAATTCCTTCTATTTTCTTCTTCCTTAGCTTAAATCATGTCTTTAATCTTATATTCTTTTGAATTCTTACATTAGGTGACTCAAATACAACATTAAAAGTTGGATTTCTTATCTAAACTCTCCAATTGGGCTCTAAACAATTAGTTCTTTGAATCTCCAAGCCAACTCCTCTAATTCCTTCTAATTCTCCTTCTTTAGCCTGAATTTCTCTCCCTCAAGTTCTCCCTCTCTCTCTCACACACATTTTTAATGGGCAAAGATGATGAAGATGTAAGTATTTGGAAGGTTCTTGAGTCAACTTTAGCCTTATATAGGCTTAATTAGTATTTACTAATAAAGAGTGATCAACACTAATTAATCTAGCCTAGTTTACTCAATTTATTCTAATTATTTAGTTCTGAAATGAATTTCAATTAAACCTACCATAAAATTGTAAAAATTTCAAATAACACATAAATGAAGTCAATTTCTTATTCGGACAACGATAAGGCCTTCAATTCGTAGAACAGAACAGAAATATAGACAGATATTCCTACCATGCACAGATATAAACACAAAGAATGCAACGCACATGTAATTAATTCAGAATTTCACCTTAATTACTTATTAGGCATTCTTAATTATGGATTAATAGTTAATCATAAGTCGAGGTTGTTATAGCTAACCTCAACAATCTCAACTGGGTTGGCACCGCAAAGAAAACACAATCATATGCTAGCACTTAACCCAAGATTTGTGAGAAACCAATCAAGAACAACCAAAGAAAATATAAACAAAACAACAATACAACAGCATTACAACAATACAACAGCAACAACAATACATCAAAAACAAAACTCAACTTCCCAAGCAGTTCATAATCTACCTTAGATTGAAATAAAGTCCTGGACTGAAAAAAGTTGAAGTCCTTCAATAATGGTTTCACCCACAAAGCAGTCCTAATCTTGATCAACTCATAGAACACAACCAATAGGAAGCACCAAAAGCTTACAACAACATAGCAAGAACCACAATGATGCTGTTGTTACTCACCAGGTCATTGCAGAGTATATACCAGACCACTGAGAGCTATTGCTGCTCTCTATGGACAAAGTTGCTCCTACTAACCCAGGCACTTTCTAATATCAACAAAGGCACAGTAATATTACACACAATACCATTACTCAAAGCCACTCCCCTGTGTCACAAACCCCAATCAGCAAAAAAAACAAAACACACCATTTCAGCAGCAGGCCACATTATAGCAGCAGGGGCACAACAGATTGGTCACCCCAACTGTCATGACCCAAACTCGCCCATATAGGTTTAGCGTCGTAACCGGCCAGTAATCCGTAGATTACTTATGACCTCAAAGACAAAATTTCAAAATATTTAAATAATATTGGGGCCTGATGCGGAAAGAAAACAAAAATAATAATATCCATTGAGTTGTACGTACATAATCAACTGTAGTAATTAAAACATTCTTAACATACTTTTATATATACATGTACGAAGACATATTTTATATCTCACACACTATATGAAGGACTTTTAACAAAATACAAAGATTAACCAAAGCTTGACAAAATAAAAACAAAACCCCTACACAGAGGCACTTCTTGGGTGGCTTAACAAAAAGATGGACTCCGAGGCAAATTCTAATGTTGATTCTCCAATTGCTCACCTATGCATATCTATATATAAAAAGTGAGCTAATGCCCAGTGAATAATACCAAAGTAAAAAGGTTATATGAATGAGATTCTTAATTAAGTAATTCATATTTATATATAATACATGTAATCCAAATCAAAATGACTTCAGGTCCAATCCATCATGCTTAAGGCGTATCAGAAGGACAAAACGACCTCGGGTCCAAAGCATTCATTCAAACAGAACAACCTTGGGTCCAAAATACTTGTCCAATGATATTACAGAACGGCCTCGGGCCGAATCATAACACAGAACGGCCTCGCGCCGAATCACATTACAGAACGACCTCAGGTCCATCATTTCCATATTCATATCTATGCGCATGTTCATATTCGTGATCATGATCACATTTGTCTTCAGACGGCCTTAGGCCTGTTTTGTATCCTTGACAAACATATCAGACGGCCTTGGGCCCATTTCATATCCTTGTCAAACATATCAAACGGCCTTGGGTCCATTTCATATACATACAGAACGACCTTTGATCATGTAATCAAATATACAGAATGACCTTCAGGCCCATTTCATATTCATTCAGAGCGACCTTTAGTCCATTCAGATGATTTCATGCTTATCAATTTCATTACAGAGTTTTTCACAATCAGATGAATAAGATGCTTATTCATAATTCGAATTCATAAGTCCAGAACACTTACACATGAGTAGTATTTAAAAATAGCATATATGAACATATCTTTACTAATGTATTGCTCACAGTATTCAGATGCCTGATTCACCCTTGAGTTGACCCTGACCCTACACAATTCATAACACACATAGAAATCAGATCACAATACAATTCATTCCATTCTTTAATTCATTTAATTCTCTTAGGCTCTCTCTCTCTAGCCCTTTAGTTCATTTATAATGCTCAATGCATGCCTGAGAGTGATTAGGAGTGAAAGAAAATGGAAATCGAAACATGAAACAACTTTTCAAAATTTTCTAAATTAGAGCTTTTCGCTCGAGCGCAACATTGATCGCTCGAGGGGGCCCCTTGGTCTACAAAAATATTGGTTGCTTGCATTCTATGCTCAAGTGATGAAGTCGATTTATGGGTTTTCTAGAATGTTGTTTGAGTTTCAAAACATAACTTTAAATGATACACTTACATGTTTTGTTCTATATGTCAACCATACAACTTCTAACATGACATAATACCAATTTTACAAGATTTGAAGTTTAAATCTCCAAGAATTCATCATACAAGTCCAAATTATTTTAAATTCATTTTGATAACTTCAAAAGTCATACACATGAATTCTATATTTTCATGGATTGTGCATGCATGTGAAATGTAGACTCTAATTTCATCTCAAATGGTAGAAATGACACTCAAATTCATGCGATTCAACAAAATTATGTATGCATGTGTGATTTGGTGCCAAATTCTCCATGTTTCAAAAATCATCTTTTAATTCTTTCTTTATTTTATGAAACATAAATTGAAATTATAAAGCTCTTTCAAAAATATTTGCATGTATGAAATTTAAATCAAAATCAAACTAATTTTTTATTCTCAAATATAAATTATAATTTATCTCCAAATTTGTCCAAATTTAAATTTAATTTATTTTCTTCATATCTAGCCCAATTTCAAACCCACAAATTCTAAAACATGAATTGAACTTCTAAAATTCTTGAAAATTCATGATGCATGTACAATTGAAACTCAATTTCAGGTTAAGACCACTAAATTTAAACCTAAATTATAAAGCTCTTTCAAAAATATGTGCATGTATGAAATTTAAATCAAAATCAAACTAATTTTTGATTCTCAAATATAAATTATAATTTATCTCCAAATTTGTCCAAATTTAAATTTAATTCATTTTCTTCATATCTAGCCCAATTTCAAACCCACAAATTCTAAAACATGAATTGAACTTCTAAAATTCTTGAAAATTCATGATGCATGTACAATTGAAACTCAATTTCACGTTAAGACCACTAAATTTAAACCTAAAGTGATAAATCTCTAAATTAATTTCCACAAATTTGAACCTAACTCCATTGCATGGATCAAATTTTCAAACAAACCTTGTTGCATGTAATTTATGGGACTCAATTCAAGAATAATTCTCAAAATTAAACTCAAACTTAACAAATTTAAAAAATCATAACTCATATTCTTCAACCTAACTTGATTTTACATGCAAAACCCAATTTCTATCAATTTATATAATTAGTCTTCAAATTACTTCTTAATTTCAAATTTTAGCTAAATTATTTATAAAATCTAAGTTTCAATTTCTTACCTTAAATCTTCAATTTGATGAATCCCTTCACAAATTCTTGAGCCTCCTCACTTTTCCTCACTTAGGTTAGCACAAATATGATTTCAGCCCCCTTTTCTCTCTCTCCGTAGCTTGCTCTCTCTCTCTCTCTCTCTCTCTGCCACGACTTTTTTTTTTTTTTGATCAGAGAGAAATTTCATTACTGAAGCCAAACGGAACTTACATAGGAATCCATCCAACAAAAAGCTTACACCAAGCTAAGAAAAATCAAGAAATAAGCACACAGGTATAAAAGCTATGAAAATCTCAAACGCACATTAAGTGCTCGCGCTCGTACTGTAAAGCAGAGGTCGAATAAAATCAACTGTAGAGCGTGTTTGTATAAAATCAACTCTCCGCTACGCTTTGCTCCAAGAAAGACTACAATGTATATGTAAGTAATGAAGCTCTCTCTCTCTCATCTTATTAATGGACTTGATTAGATTATTCCAGTAATCACGTATTAACATAATTAATCAATTGTTAATCTTAATTAATGATGTTTAGTCTTTAATTTAATTAGTCTAACGGATTTCAATTAAGGCCCAATTAATTATATTTAATTTGTATCAATTTGAATCAAATTTTTAATTAAACTTCCGAAAGGTTCCAAATATTAAGTTAAACTTATTGTCATCATCAATTTTAATTTCCTAAATCGTTTAGGCCTTCAATTTCTGATCAAACTCAAAATTTTCGTCAATAAATTACACATTCAAATTGGACACCTCATAAATAAATTTAATTCATAATAATCGCAATTCACAATTCTCATAACTTAATTAACTCCAATCCCGACCTAATTAATCAAATCTAAATTTTACTAAATTAAATCGAATATTTAATTAAACTCCCAAATGAGTACGTATTTAAAATTAAATTGATTTAACTTATTAATTTCACTTCCTTAAGCCATTTGGACTAATTTCTAATTCCAAAATAAATCATTATTAAAATTAAATACAAATCAGACTCTAAAATTCTCATAAATCCCAAATTACGTTAGAGTGACAACCAATTAGAATCCAAGTCTCCTTAATCAATTAAACATAAAATCTTATACATGATGTGGTTGGCTTAATCTAAGGCTTATGCTAATTAAACTCGATTAATTCATTAAAAATCTAAATTTTGCCAAATTTTACTGCATTCTCTAAAAATCATAAATTCTCAATTCAAAACTCCAATCGCAACAGATTTTTTCTACACTCAACAAATATAAATTCATAATTACATAATAACTCACATAATTAAACATACAAATTCATATCAAACACATAACCGCATGCATAATTAAGTATATTATGAGTTGGGTTATCACACGAACAACAGCCAAAAACAAAAAGGGCAAGATGTTCAAACTCTCTTAAGCTTAATAAATTCACACTAGCCAATAATCAAAATAAAAAAATGATTTAAACCACACTGCAATTTTCATCTTCCTGACCCAATAGAATTTCTCACCTACTGTAGATTAGCCACAAAATCATGAATAGAATAAAACTTGCCCAAAGAGTGGTTCTTCATCCATATTGCTACCCTTGTCTTGATGAATAGAATAAAACTTTCCCAAAGAGTGGTTCTTCGTCCATATTGCTACCCTTGTCTTGATAAGATTAGCCAAGTGAGCACCGTTGAAAATTATGTCATTTCTATTTAAAAATTATGTCATTTCTACTTATATTTAATTCTGTAAAATTTTGTAGATCTAATTCCACTCTCAAACTAGCAATCACACAGAGCCTTATTAGCAATCACATAGAACCTTTTGAACGTCATGATCACATCTTAACATATTGTGTTAAGATGATGATTTTAACAAATTCGATTTCACTTAACATATATTAAGTCTCCTCCCCATGATACAAACTCATTAAAAATTTAAGGATTTAGATCCTGATTAGAAAATTAAAGATATCTTTAGTGGAACAAATACTACCTTCAACAACATGCATAAAGGGAACAAGTGAAATTGGTTAATTATAAAATATTACTATTTTAAAAGCACGAATATATGTAATAACATTTAAAGTACTTACTCATCAAAAGAGTCGTATCCAGTATGATCGCCCTGCATTTGTCTCATAAAGTGTTCGAACTGTTCAAAGCGTTCTTCATATGATTACATTATCCCTTTCAGTGATGCTACCCCTTCTTTAAGGCCCTTAACCTCTTTATCATGTGCTTGTGACCTAGCCGTAGACTTGAAAGCGGATGACGGCTTTGGACCAACCCCGAAACCTTTCAAATACCCTGACCTCTTCCCAAGGACTTGAACAGAAATTTGCTCCTATGTCATCGGGGTTGCTCCAGGCTGTGAAGCTTCCTCACGAAGTTGGTTCTTCTTCTTCTGTCAATTTTTTATTTTATTTTAAAAAGGGTTAATCACATTGTCTTGATACACAAAGTACATGTCTTGTTTATAATCATATATAATATTATTTATTCTTTATATAAAAAAATTCCAACTTGTATCATAAATTGGATGGTCTATTCTAAGGCACACAATTTCATCTATTGGCAATTCATCACTGAACCTATTTTCTAGGCAGGTTCATCTAAATTCATTGGGACTGGTTTGGTGATTAATTTGGTCTCTAGTGTTAATACCTACTCCTACGAGTGCTTAAAGACTGCAGCTATTGCTGCAATACTTCTTGTGCTCATATAGGTGTGCTTAATGATTGTAATAGTTATTGTTGTGCTGCTGCAATGGACATATGTTACTACTGCTGTCATACTTTTGCTATGGATATATGTTGCAGACTCAAGTCATGTATAGTTAGAAGCCTAATGGTTGTTCAGGTTCAGTTTGTCTATCACTTCCCAGGTTTCCTAACCCCTGGGACATGGTTTCTGAACAATAGAGATGTCCAAATGTCATCCATTACTTGTGTTTGGCAGTGTTAAGCTTATTGATGTATTTTTGTAATTTTGGTTTGGCAGGTCTTACTCCAAATCACAAGGACGTTATGTATATATTTTTATACTTCATGTGGGTAAAGTGCTATTGAGTAAAACTAGGAGGAGTTAACGTGTAATTTATCCAAAAAATAAATAAAAATCAAGTAATTACTATATTTTACAAGTACACTAACTAGTTAAACATTATATAGGAATATGAATAACAAATATAGTGAATGTATACTTACATATAAACACCCCACAAACTAGTTCAATTCAATCATTCTTTTTCTTACTCCAATGTGAGGCCTTGTAAAAATCTACAAAGTGAGGCTCCTTGCCATTTTCAATTCCCTACATTAAAATTATAAAATGCAAGCTTAGCAATATTATTAATAAAAAAAATGCAGCGTTAGCTAATAGTTTTAAAACAAAAAAATATGTTACTGTAGATACCCCATTTTTGACCGACCTTAAGACTCAGATGTCATCGTTTGTGCACGCGATGATTGCGCATGTATGTGCTTGTTTTGAGCGCCCGAAGGCCTCGGCTGGGTGCCTTGTCTTTGAGCCTCTTAACCCTATGTGTTTTGGCCTTGGTTTTTGGGCCCAACCTTGTTGCCTCTTGCCTAAGGGGGGAGAAGGGCCTTGTCGTCCACTTGTGGCACTTGCCGGCCACTTTTCTCCCTTGTAGGCCACTTTAAGTGGCCGGCTGGCTAGTAAAGTGGCCGACAGGACACTTAACTGGCCAGCAGCCACTTTTTCGCCTTTTTAGATATTTTCAGATATTTTAAGCCAGTTGTGGCTCACTGAACTCATCCTCCATACACGTGTATGGAGGGATTGAGCAAGCTTTTTGGCTTGCCTGCTCTATAAAAGGGGAGTTTCCTCCTCCTTGAGAAGGGTTCAGAAAATCTCAGAGCTAAAAAATCTCCCTCTCTCTCTATATTGTGCTATATTGAGCCTTGAAGTGTGTTTTCTACATACTTCTGCACACAAACACCTAGTCAAACACCTTCATTTTGGAGCTGAGGTCCCTTGGAGCTTGTTTTGAAGTCTTAGGACTGGTTTTAGCTCAGAGAAGTTGCTGTTCTTGCTGTTGTTCTTCAAGGGTAAGCATATACCCTTTTTAAGCTTATACCTCTTTTAAGCTTTGTTTTGATTAATAGCTTAACCACCTATGCATGCTACTTTAAGGCTGGTTTTAGCCTCTTAAAAACTTTGATTTTAAGACTTTAAAATGTGGGTTTGAGTCTTGTTTGGTTAGGGGATGTTTCCCTTCTTTTGCTCTATGGCCTGTAAAGCCTCTTGAGCCACCATTCTTAGCTTTTGTTGTGACCTTTGTTTGGCCTTTCTACCACTGAAACTCAGAGGAATTTTAGTGGTAGAAAGTTGGTTTTGAGGCTCAAAATGAGAGGGGGGGTCCCCTCTCTTTATGTCTTGTTTGTATGCATAGAGGGCCTACCAAGTGAGCATGTATTTCTCCCTTTTTGAAGCTTAGTCCAAGCATGTTTTTGTGACTTTTTGGACCTGCCATAGCTCTGTTTTGGGTTGGTTTGGCCTCTTGTTGTTTGCTTTTTGCACTTGTAGTGTAAACTTGTTCACTAGCCTAACATGCTTCATGAGTTAGCTTGTTATTCTAGCATGTATTGGCTTCACTCCAGCATGTTTTTGGTGTTATTTTGACATGATTTAACTTTGATTTTAGTCAGTGGGGTCACCTCTTGCTTGGTTTTTGTGCTTGTAGTGCAATCCTCCTTGTTGGCCTAACATGCTTCATGCCTTATGCCTCTCATCCTAGCTTGTGTTGGCTCCATTTTAGCATGTTTTCACCATGATTTTAGAATGCCTTAGCTCTGTTTTGAATGGTCTTGGCCATGTGAGGCTTGCCTTGTAGGGTTGTAATGTAAATGGCTTTGACTAGTTTTGAGTTTCAAAGTCTCTAACATGTTGTGTATGTGGTGATTGCATGCCTTAGCCTCATTTCTTACATGATTTCAGTGTGTATAGCATAGTTACACTCCCACATATTCCACTCTTTCATAGCTTTTGTGAGTTGCGCTTTATGCCTCGTTTATGAGCCAATACGTATGCATGCTTGTCTAGGCTTTTGGGCTACCATTTTAGCATGTTTTGGTCTTTGTTTTGGGCTAATTGAGCTATGTCCAAAGCTGGTTTAGTCATTTGTGCCATGTATTATATGCCTCTTGTGTAGTGCCCCTTGTTAGCCTTATGCTTCTACCATGCCTTATTTGTGATGTTTATGTGATATGACATCATTAAACACATAATTTCAGAGCATATAGCCTTGTCATACTCTCATGTTTATCACTCTTTCATGATGTTTAAGAGTTATGCCTTTATGCCTTGTTTGTGAGCTAATACATGAGCATATCTTTCTTACCATCTATGATACGAGCCTAGCATGTTTTTGGTACTGTTTTGACATGCCTTAGGTCTGGCTAAGGTTGGTGTAGTCCATTGAGCATTGTGTTGTATAGTCCTAATGTTGTGTACTTCACTAGCTTTCATGCTTAAGTCTTCTAGCATGCCATACTTGTGTTGTTTGCGTGATATGTCATCATTGGGCATGTGATTTCAGTGACTATATCTCTGTCATACTCTCTTATTTATCACTCTTTCATTGTGTTTGAGAGTTGTGTTTAAATGCTTAGCTTGCGAGCCAATGCATGAGCATATTGTTGTAGCTTTTGGTGCTTCATTTCCAGCATGATTTTGCCACTATTTTGGCATGGTGTAGGTCTGTCCATAGTTGGTTTGACCATTTGAGCATTGTAGCATATGCCTCATGTGTAATACACTTCACTAGCTTTGATGCCTTAGCTTCTAAACATGTCATGAATGCATTGTTTAATTGATAGAGTCTTGTGCATGCCACTTTAACATTAAAACATAAGCATCTTGTTGCATTGCATTGTGTTTAGATCGGACGTTAATCCAAACACAAGGAATGTGGCACGTTTCATACTCAAAGTGATGAAATGTGTTACGTTTCTTGGTCACCAACCCTCTTGATCATGCATGATAAATGCGGAGGCTTTTATGTGTTGTTTATGCATTCACTAATATTGTGCGAGCTTGGCTCTTTGGCCATCATGCGTTGAGATGCGTGATTGGTTGCTTGAGAGTCGAGTACTACGCTCTCTTGAGCTTGAGAAATGATAAGGAGAGTAGTTGCACACACATTTCATTGTAAATGCATTGTTGTGCCTTTGTTGATCTCTGTTGCAGCAAAGTTGAGGTTCTGGAAAGGAAAGTGGCCTGCCGGCCAGTTAAAGTAGCCTGCTGACCAGTTAAAGTGGCCTGCCAACCACTTGCAGCAAATATGTCCAGAATGCTCCTATTTTGGGGCCGATGCAACTTGAAAATGCATTCGATGTTCTGAGGTCACCGCGAGTGCAAACAGAGACAACTTATGGCATGGCAATGCATTTCCGGGCGAGGCAAACCGAGCATACATATCTCCCTCCCCTCGAGGCCATTTTAACTATTTTGTTTAGATAGTTAATTTGTCGGTTTTGTAATTAATTAGTTAATGTATTTAGCTAATTTATTTTATCTTTGTAATATTCTAATTAGCTTAGTATAGCTAGTTTCAATTCGGTTTGTAATTAATTAGCTTAGCGTAGCTAGTTAGTTGATTTATTCGGACCCTCCTGCGAGAGGGCGTATTGTTGTAATAAGGGTGCGTGTGTGTGTGCATGTCTTTCAATCCCCACTTCTTTCTCCCTTTTACTTATCAACTTTTGATGGTTAGTTTAGGGCATATTTCAATTAGCATACCTTATGCTTGTATGCGTGTATCATTCATTTGTCTTGTATGCACCGGGCTCGACGCATCATTCAAACTGCATTGTATTTCAATACCTATTTGAATACATGTTTTCAAGAATTGTATTCATATGCCATCTTAGATAGCCGAGGCTATTTAGTTGCATTTTGCATGTGCTGCATTAGGCATCTTAACATAGCTAGGATCATGCATGATTTCTAACTAGTTTTTCTGTTTTGGCTCGGAGTACACTGTAAGTGTTTATGCTTTAGCATCCTTGCATGTGTGTAAGTGTTGCCATGTCAGTATGCTTGCCATGAGGCTATTTACTTAAATGATATAACTGCATGAATGCCTATGGATGAAGGCTTCATTGCTTGAATTGGAATAATTCATCAAAATGTGAGTTTTAAGCCCACTTGAAGTGGCAAATCATCATATTTTAAGCCCACCTTGTTTGGTGGAAAATCCACGTCTTAGCCTATTTGCGAGTAGCACTTCCAAACCATTTTCGAAAAATAAACATGAGATGTTTTGTTCCAAATTAAGTGATTTAGACTATACTTGTGTGTTGCGCGCATCACATAGTAATTTTAGATTAATAAACCGGAATAAAAACTCATGTGTTTTCAAAATAACATATCATGTTTAGTAGAGGCCGATCCTTTGATCGGGCGAGCGGTGGTGCTCATTTCATGACCTTCCCCCTTCGTACCCAAGTTCCCGAGCCAAGGCAACTTTGGTGATGACGGACACGTGGCCTTAGGCACGAGTTAGAGTTTCCTAAATTTCCCAAAATAAAATATTTAGGTGGCGACTCTGAAATCTGGCAAAGCAGTCCATATTTGGCACTTTTGATTCAAAATTGATTTTTCAAAACCAATTGCCGGATTTGGACTCTTTGGTGATTTATCAGTCTTACATTGCACTTTGTGAGATTAGATTCAGAACCGTAACAGGAGTTCGAACTGTAGTAACTAGAACCCAATTCGCGCTCTCGCGCGTGGAGCGAGTTCGGGCGGTCTACAGTTACCTCAATTGAGATTGCTGTTAAAAATTATCTTGAACCCATAACATGATTATAGGGTAAATTTTTTCTGTTGTCTATGTTTCTTTTTGACCATTCCTACAATGCAATACAAATATTATTGTATTTACTCTACAATGCAGAACAAGAGGTAACAGGTAAAGGAGTTAAAATTAAGACAGAGACAGCAAAAGAATGCGAACAGAGATGTATAGATGCCATAGGAGAGAAGCAGGATTTCCTTACTCTATAGCACACACATTCAGTTTATATATATATGCATATTTCCCTCTCTCTCTACAATTTCCTTACTCTATAGCACACACATTCATTCCTTATATATATACATGCATATATAATTGTATTTTCTTACTCTATAGAACACCTTGGGCTCTTTGTTCATCCAATTCAAAGAAACAACTGATACATTTCTATGCAATAGTAACAACTTTGTTCATCTAACACATGGCAGCTTTACAATTGCTTGGAGCACAGAGTAATCTTCCAAAACCTAATGTATCTTATTACTGAACTATATTTCTTAGTAGCATCCATTACAATTGAATTTTTACAAGGTATAATAAATGAGAATAGTTTTTATGCCAAATTAAAATAATTGTAATCTACCTCTTATTTGCAAAGCAAACGTGACATTTGTGGTTTTCTAAAATTTATTATTTCCAAAATCTAAAACCAATTCAGCTTAGGTAAACAATAAAAATGAAAAGAAATTAATTCAACTTGGACTGTATCTTGTACAAAGTCAATATACAATCATAATTTTATTTTTTTTATCAGCAAAATGAAAATTTTATTGATGAAAATACAATGTAAATAAAATATTGAGATATACCAAAAAAGATCAATGTGTGGAGCATCATAACAATAATTTTGTTAATCACATTGGAGCAAATTATGGTTTGAGTAATGCTAAGGCTACATTTGGATTTAGAATTCGAAAAGAGACTTATGGACAGACGAAAAAGGGAATAAAATAAAAAAATTGAATAGATATTTTATTCATATTTCCATTCTCTACAAATCCTTCCCCAAGTTCAATGTCCAAACAAAACCTAAAGACTTATAAATGAATAGAAACCAAAACCATTGATGTTGATTTGTCAAGGCAAATCATGTCCTAAAGATTTAAATTATTTTTTTTAATTAGCGAAAAAACTTTAGAGATATAGATGTAGACATAGATATGGATTTGAATTTGATGATATAACATCTAATATGTATAGAGATATATATATATAGACATAGATATGGATTCTTCACTAGAAATAGAAATGAGGGCAGTGAGTAAATAGTCGTATCATAGATGGGGAAAAGAAATCTAATAGACAGTGGGTGATGGAAGAAACTAGAGTACAGTTGACAAATTAGAGAGAGAATTCGATGAAACATGACTGATTAGAGGGATCTAAAAAAAAAACATTGTATATTGAGAGAGAGAGAGAGAGAGAGAGAGACCTAGTAAGCACAATGATGGAGCCGAAGATGAAAAGGTAGCAAAATAGGGGATGAATTAAATGGAGATGGTGGCTAGGGTTTCGATGAACCGATTGGAAATGTAGAAAGTGAAGAGTTGCAGGATAGTAACCAATCTAACATAGGGAGTTCAAAGAGGGCAATGATGAAAAAGGAAGGTCAATCAATTATATATATATATATATATACACGAACAAAGAGAGATAGAGAGAGAGAGAGAGACACACACACACACACACTGACCTCGTAAGAACAATGGCGGACGCGAAAGATGAAGAGCAACAAAAATAGGGGACGAAGTGAAGAGATAGTGGCTAGGGTTTCAATGAACCAATCGAAAGTATTGAGAGTGATAAAAGAGGAAATGTGTTTTTGATTAAGGAAATAGGGCAACAATGAAGGAATTTCAAAACTACGTAGTTTTGTTGCACAGTATATCCTTTTTTCTTTTTGTGACCACAATCTACTGGTCACCAAAAGGTTTGACGTCCCGCCCTTTTTTTTTCGCTCTCCCGCCATTACTTTCTGCGACCACATTTTGTATTTGGTCACAAATACTTACCTATTAGCCACCAAAAAAATGTTGGTCGCAAAAACACAATCATCCGTGACCAAAATAAATGTTAGTCACAGATTAATGTACTTTTTGCGACCATCTCAAAAAAAGTGATCGCCAAGGTATTTTTTCTTGTAGTTGCGGTAAGCAACAAAGATAGGTTATTGCATGAAATGAATACTCAACAAGGGTAATTACCATTTCTCTATTCTCAAATGTTTCTATTAGTGTGTCCCTATACATTAATTAGTCATTAAATTATGTGAGAATCTTGAGATATAAAAAGTTTAAGATATAATTAAATAGTTGAAAGTATATTAAAATAGAGTAATAGAAATATTTAAAAACAAAAGATCCAATACCTTAAAAAAAGGGCATCTTATAGGCAACAAAAGTAGATTAGTGCATGTAAATCAAGGATGAGCAAAATAAAATACACTAATAGTAAAAGAACTCAAGAAAACATAGCTTAGGTGGATATTACTATTAATATCGTAACAAAATTATCAAATAATTTTAATAGTGAAACTTCTAATTAATTGTGGATTGATTGTGTTCTTGTGTAACAGGGAAAAGGTTTCAAAGATCACTATCATGACAATCATTAATTAGTAATTTAAGATGGTGCTTGCGTCATCAATTTCAATAGAGACTTAGAAAGGAAAATGATTAAAAAAAATGTAAATAAAATATAAGTTTTTTTAAAAAAATTTAGTCAAAATTCATGATTTAAACCAAGTTGAAATTTGCTTGAAAATGCATTTCACAAGATTGGTGGCAATGAAGAGTCTTTGCTCATGACAAAATAAGAACTATTGATAGAAAACAAAAGATAAACAAGGTCCAACCATATATATCTCGCATTCTCTATTATCCAAAAACCCTATAATTTTGTGGCTCTCCTTCAATCTTCTCACACACAAAACCTCCCAAACAAGCCCAATCTTGTACTCTCTTCACCAACAACAACCAAACACACCTTTATCCCCAACTCAACCATGAATGATACAGTAGACAAGCTAGTCATCTTCCTAGCCAAGAGAGATGGCATTGACAAGCTTGTCAAGACTTTCCAATACATCTCCAAGCTCCTCCACTTTCGCCTCCAATCCACTCACCGCGACATTGCTACCCGAGCCAAGCAATGGGAAGTGGCTTCCGGGCTCAGCCGCAAAGCCTTCCGTACAGGCCGCTTCCTCACTGGCTTCAACTCCCTCCGGCGTAGCCCCGGCTTGACTCCCGCTTTCCAGCTCCTAGCCATCCTTTCCAATGCAGGTGAGATGGTTTACTTCTTCTTTGACCACTTTCTTTGGCTCTCAAGAATTGGAGTCCTTGATGCAAAGCTGGCTATAAAAATGAGCTTCATTTCGGCATTTGGTGAGGCTTTTGGGTACATTTTCTTTATTGTGTCTGATTTTATTGCCATAAGAGAAGGGTTGGAGGCAGAGAGAAAGTTGATTGGCGAGAAGGAAAAATCGAAGGAAAGTGTTGGGAAAATCAGAGGTGAGAGAGTGATGAGGTTGATGGCTGTGGCTGCTAATGTTGCAGATTTGGTTATTGCAATTGCAGATGTTGAACCGAACCCATTTTGTGGCCATGCAGTCACACTTGGGATAAGTGGTTTGGTGTCTGCTTGGGCTGGTTGGTATAGGAATTGGCCTTCATGAAGAAGAAAGAGTATTTTCAGATGAGTATTGAGTAAAGCTATATATGAAAATTCACAAGAAAATTAATGATGTTGCTGTGTCTACCAAAATAAGAAGTTGATGGGTTTTGCTTTTATTACTAATGCATATATGTATAGACTATAGACACTTTTTTAATCAAATCTGCCGGAAAAATAACTTACACTCCGGGTTTTTTTGTGCACCAAAATTGTAGAATGTTAGTTTGTGAGTAAAATTATATTACAATTAAAAAAGTCGTTGCTGCTCCATCAGCTTAAAACTTGACCTCCGTTGCCGTTTCCGTTTCCGTTTCCGTTTAGATTGGTGTGATTTGATGAAAAATTTTAAAAATAAATGACTTGTGTTTTTAGGCAAAATCTTTGGTGCACTCCCTTGATGCAAATTTTCTGAAGTTTTAACACAATCATATTATATTGTAATTTTAATAATGGGAAAAATATTGGAGGAGTTTTGAAAAATTATTACAAGTGAAAAAATTATAATTATAATTATTAGTATTTATTAAATTTATCACTTTTTTGTAAATTTTTTTCTAACACAATAGTGTTGTTGTGTAATTCCCCCTTTAATAATTTAGTTAATTGTCATTCGAACTTACTGTAATTTCAACGACATCACCATAATATTGATATTATAATTTAATAATTTATTGAATCATAATTCCAAATTACAAGCCCATGTGATTGTTTAATTTGGATCACGTTTCATCGTAACAAAGCAGGGTGTTTGGAATGTAAAGTTTAGCGAAAATAGTTGATAAAGATAAAAAAAATATTAAAATAATTAATATTAAAATGTTATATTTTACACATTAATCAATTATTTTTTCTTTCACAATTATTTATTCAATTACAAAAAAAAAAATCAACAAATCATATCAAACACAATTTTTTTTATCTCATAAAATAGTCCCAAAAAAAAATTTAAAATAGCTAAATTTCTAAATGTAGGAGTTAGACGACTGCGTTACATACCATATTGATATATATGTTCTATTTAGAAAGACCCTATTAATGAGTAAAAAATTCAAAATGTTTATTATTATCAGGCTTAAAAATGAAGTTGATGAGACGTTCGGCAACCTCTAGTTGGAATGACTCGAATTAAAGAATTTGAATCTTATTTGTAAGTTTTTACCACACAACCAACTCATATACTAAAAAATTACATACTACAAAAATGTACAAGGTGTGTACCGTATCATTTCTCAACTCATAGGCATTGTGACACTTTACCCAACTAGTTGTATCCATAACTCTCTCTTTTTTTTAACTACCAATAGGGTTTGGAAAGAGACTAGATCCTCTGTTGTACGTCTATGTAGTGCTATTTGTAGTGCCTCAAATTGACGTCGTTTTGGAGCCAAACTCCCCCCCTCCCACTGCCAAAAAAAAAGCAAAAAACAAAAAACAGAAGCTAGGAGAGAAGAAGGAAGGAACGAGAAGAAGAAACAAAGAAGAAGAAGAAGAAGAAGAAAGGAACAAAGAGAATTATGTTCCATTGAATCACACACTTATTTAAATCTTGCTCCAGCTTTAGCAAAAAAACTCATGAATTTCCTTCTCAATACAAATTAAACTCAACCCATCAATTTCACTTGGCAATACACCAATTTTTCCTTTTTGTACGCACTTTGTGAAATGGCTAATGGGTTCCGATCAATAATGGGTTCCTTTTTCCTTTTTCTTTGCCAAATCTCCTTTGACTCTTCTACAATTTTCTTTGCCAAATTTGAGAAAATAGGTATTCTAATCTGAATCAGCTAAGTTTTAGAAAAATATAGGAATGCAAGGAGATTGCGAAATGGGCGGAGAGAGAAATGCGTAGTAGAAAGAGAAGAGAGGATATTGTTGGAGTTGTGTTGTTTCGCTTCCTATGGTGATCAAAGTTATCGGAGGTGGTATTAGTGACAACCGGGGTGACGAGGGAGAGGAAGGGGAAGATGATGAGTCCTGCCAAAAACGACAGTCGCCGAAGGAATAATGGGGCCGGAGGTGACTCTGTTCCTTCCTTCCTTCTCTCTTAGCTTCCGGGTTTTCTTTTTGTGTTTGGGCTCAAAAACGACGTCGTTTTGGGACACTGTAGAGAGCATTACAGAAAAGAACGACAAAGGATTTGGACTCGTTTGGAAAAGGCTTTTAAGCCTAATTTTTAATTTTCACATCACAAAAAAGTTTAGGGTGTTTGGTTACATCTGGCAAAGTATTAAAAAAAAAATGCGCTACGTTGGTTTAGTTTTAAAATCAATTTTGAGTTTTGAGTTTTGAAAATTAAAAATTTATTTGGTTATGAGTTTTGAAAATAATTTTTAAAAAATTGAATTCAAAACTTGTTAAGTTATGAGTTTTTAAAACTAGTTATTGAGTTTTTTTATTTTTTATGAACGATTTAAAAAATTTAACACTTCTTTTCTGATTTTATATCCACTCAATCTACATACATTTAAAACGTTTCATATTTAAATGTTACTTTTTATAAAATTACTGTATAATGAAAAATACAAAAAAAAAAGACCTAAAAATTAATACAATTTTAATGTTTTATGTATTTATTAAATTTATTTTTGCGTTCTTTACATTTTGTTTATTGTTTAAGTCTATCTAGATCATAGCATTAAAAATTATTTCATCAATTTATGAAAACCCAACAAAATTGATTTTGTAAAAACCCTAAACCAAACAGATTTTGGGTTTTAGAATGAGTTTTCAAAAATTCTAAACCAAACAAATTTTGAGTTTTTGAGGGAGTTTTCAAAAAAAGTAAACCAGACAAATTTTGGATTTTGAAAAATTGATTAAAAAATTGAACCAAACGGATTTTTGTGACATATGTTTACATAAAAAGCCATTATAAAACATTATTTAAAATAAATAAAAAAAGACAAAAAAAAGTTATTTTTTAAACTTTTTAGACTCAATAATTAGTTAATAATTAAAATAGATGTGAGAAAGAGTTGCATAAATATTCTAATAGACTATAGTACATCATCAAATTTAAAAAATAAACCTAATTATTAGATCTAAATAGCACATCTTCTTTTTATTTAGTGGGTGTTTGGAAAGTTGTTAATTTAGTGGGCTATTTTAATTTTTAGCTATTTTAATAGGCTAAAATTTTTATATTTGGAAAGATGATTGGATTTTTTTTATAGTTGGATATGATGTTTATAAGAGAAAAAGTGAAATAATTATAACTTTAATATAATATTTTGTCTTATTAACTATTTTAACATATTTTATCTTTTTATTAATTTTAACCTAAATTCAGTTAAAATTTCACTTCCCACACAGTTTGTTAAATGTCAAACGTTCAAATTTTTAACCACATATTTTCCACTAAAAAAAATTAGTTTTCAAACATTTGTCAAACTTAAGCCCTCGTTTGGAAACCTTTTTTTTTAGTCAAAAAGTCAAAAAATTATTAAATTAGTTAAAAAATCAACAATTCATACCAAAAAGTCAAAAATTGTCTTTTCTCTTTATTTTTTGAACATCTTTTCGTAAAAAGTTAAAAGGTCATCCCAAACATACTAATTTTTTTTAGCTTATATTTTAGTCAAATATCTAAAAAATTACTAAATTAGTCTCTTCCCAAACGAGTTTAAGAACTGGAATGGGGCTGGTGAGAAAGAACCAATCACGTGTTAGATTAAAGCAAGACATAATATATTTATTTTAACCAGCGAAAGTCGGTAATTAATTATGAATGTAATATATAAGGGGGTTGAATTTATACTCTCTCTTTATAAGAACTTGTGTCTTGTCTTTCCTTTCATTTTTAAGAGTAGAATCCAAATCTTCTCTTAAGAGAGATTTGGTAGCCAAAAAGCACCATTAAGGTTACAACCCTCCAGATTAATTAAGGGTTTTGATATTGACTCTCACACAACATAATTTCTACAGCCCCTGCGTACCTACGAGAGAGAGGGAAAAAAAATGCATATATATCTTGTCCACATCAATTGGGATTTATGAGAGTCACCCATTTTGGAGTTTCAAACATTATTCATTAATTAAAACGTTAGGTTAAAGATTAAGGGTTCATCAAGTAAATAAATTTTGCAATTTTTATAGATAAGTCACTATATGTATAAATTTAACAAATTCTATGGAAAAAAAAAAAAACCCTTTAAACTAAAGAACATTTTGTTTGATTTTAAATTTATAAAAACAGTTTAAATTTTTTTGTTCTTGTATTTTTTTAAGTTTTAGGAAAAAAATTTCATAGTTTAGTTCATTTTTATTAGATGCACCTATTTGTGGAAAATCTTAAAAAAAAAAAAAGCAATAAAAACAAAAAAATAAAAATGTACTGAATTATATATTTTTTGTATTTAGTGATTTTTTTAAAAAAATTACAAATGTTTTGCTTTTAAAATATATCTATATAAATAAATAAAAAGATTTTAAAAAATTACTTAAAATATTAAAAAAATCACTGAAAACCAAAAATATAGAAAATAAAAAACTCAAAAAAGAAGGATAGACACTCTTTGTGGTGCCTCTTCAGATGAAAATGTTCAACTTAAGAGTTATGACCTTTTAGAATGATTTTAACCAATTATATAACTTCTATATCCATGTCATTGAGTTTTAAGATTCATACATTATGTCTAGTCAAGTATAAAAAAGAGAGTGTATAGAACAAATTAGTTCGATGTATTCATAGAAAGTTGTGTAATTTTGGTGTGATGATCGTTGTATTTTAGAGATAGGACGTTCATCAATCGCAAACATCAGAGGTGAAAGCGAAGGCGAATTTCTTTCTTAAAGATACAGTGTTCAAACATTGGTCTCGATTACAAACTATTCTAACTTTCTTGTATTTTGTGTTTATTTTTTATTTGCATTAAATTAATTTTTTTTTAAATATTTTCCTACAATTAGTGTTTGAGCAATCTTCTGTGTACAAAATAAATTGAAACTAATCAAACAAATAAAAATAAATTATTTGCAGAATTTATTTTACCTAACCGAATAAATATTTAAGAGATCAAGTCGAGTGTGTGACACTCTGTCCTTAAGACAGATTCGCGCTGCTACGGTGCTTACGGATAAATAGCATCTATCTTCCAGGATACAATGATCTTCACAAATTGTAGTAGAACTCCAAACAGCTTGTACGGCGAACAAAACCTGTGTTCTACACTTTCTGAATTTTTTCCTAAAAATTAAATATGAAGAACAATACAACCAAATAGCAAAACCATAAGGAACCAAGAGAATTTCAAAGTTTTTTGGATTTTTTCAGGATCCCAATCTGCTGGAAATGAATATGAATTTATAGGCTTCATGACAGACCCGAACAGGTCTGAAATTTGAATGAATAGATGCAAATTCAAATTAGACAAGTACAAACAGATAATTGCTGGGCAATTTATATCTATTGGAAAACTGCTGGCAGATTTGAATCTGTCTGGCAATTTTTGAATCTGTCCGGGTTCCAATAGATCTGAAAAATTGTTTGGACAGTTTAATCTGTTTTGAACAATTGGACCGGAAAAGGTAACGATTGACAGGAAATAAAATTCAAGTTTGAATTAATTTTGTTGAGAATTTTGGAAAAAAATCAAATAAATTTTCTCAAAAAAAATTAATATTAGAACCGACCCGATCTACAACCCATACCTGTGCCCGGCTCGGACGGCGACGGTGTGCGCGTGTGTGGTGGTTTGAGCCAAGGTTCACTTTATCCATAACCCCTCACTTCTACAAACTTGGGGTGCCTCTTGGAGTCCAACCCAAGGTTGTACACCTAGAGCTTATATACTCACAAAAGCTCACTTAAAGTTTCAATGTAGAAAAAGCCTTACAAGGAAACCCAAATCTTCCCACAGGTGTGGCTATAACACCACATATCAAATTGAAGTCTTAAGGCGCAAGGATAGTTAAAAAGATTGAACTTAGATCATCTTCAATGTTTCATCAATTTTTTTTTTTTTTTGTTTCCTAAGGTATTCCAAGCTTCGTCCAGGACTAATCCTCCGAGGTACAGTCAAGCACCAAGGCAAGGATCTCTCCAAAAAGGTTTGCTACATCCAGAAGGGTTACTTGCTTAAGCGACCAGGCTATTTCCACTCAGGCAAACCTTTGTTGGTAATGTTTCATCAAATTTAAATTTTATAAAAAATTAATTAAAACAATACTATAATAGTTCATCAAATTAAGGAAGAGTTAAATAAAAACTTGGGGTGCCTCTATTTACACACCACTTTTTATCTCAAGACACACCACTATTCAAGGCACACTTTTAGTAATTTAATAAATAATAAATTTGTTCAATACACATCACAATGTTTCATTTTTTACCCTTAGTCACATACCCCACCACCGCCACCACCTGTAATCCAACTCCGTTGCCCGCGCCGGTGTGGTTCATTGTCGGTGGTTCCCTGTGGCCGTGAAAGGTGGAGTGAGAGGCAGCAATGACGACGGGAGGTAACGATGATGGCGGCAGAGAGAGGCAATCTGGAGCTCCATCAACTTCTTAGAGTGTGACGATCTGCCTCCACTCCATCGATGCTATCTATGCCTCTCTTCAACTGCGCCTCCACCGACTTCTCAGAGATTTGATCATGGAGATCTGAAGCTCGTTCATGGTGTTTCATCCATGGATCATGAAAAATCTAGAACAGATCTTTCTGGGCTTAGAGAGGTTCTAAAGAAAGGATCAATCGCCCATGGCGGAGTGGCGGCCAACAAGCGCCGTTCTATCGGCGGCGAGGTCTGGTTTTTTGATACGGAAAAGAATGAGAAAGAAGAAAATTGTGGCGGTGAGAAGAGATTTGGTTCAATTTTTAGGCAATATTGGGGCTAAAAGCACGAGAGAGAGAGAAAGAGAGAGGTGACTGGCAATGTGGGAGTGATGGCGATAGCGACACATTTTCGTTAAGGTGAGCGGTGGCTGTTAGGGTTTTAGGAAAGAAGATGAGGGTAATTTGGATATTTCATTGGGAGATATAATTGTAATTATAATTTTTTATAGAAAATGATGTGCCTTGAGATGAAAGGTGGTGTTTAAATAGAAGCACCCAAAAACTTGGGTAGACTACTAATGGGTCCTAATAGTTAGACTTAATTCTCATTAAGTCCTATTGAAAATAAATCCTAGTAAAGTCGTCACTAAAAATAATTTTTTGCATATCGCTAAAAATTAACAATTAGTGAATTTTTTTTTGTCAATAGTTTTTATAAATTGTCGCTAAAATTTACAGTTAGTGATGTTTTTCTGTGTCAAATTTTTCAAACTTTTATAAACCTAGTAACTTTTTTTGTAATGATTTTTTTAAACCGTCGCTAAAACTTATAATTAGTAATATTTTTTGTAACAAGATTTTTAAACTGTTATTAAAAATTAACAATTAATGACATTTTTTTTAATAATATTTCACTTTGCTTGGTTCCTCTTTTTCAAAAATACTTTTTAGAAAATTCTACTTTTTTGTTTTCCTTATTTTTTTGTTTTTACTAAATTTTTTTAATATTTTAAGCAATTTTTTTTTTTTACTTTTTAGACATACCTAACATAAATATACCTAAAAAGTAAAAAAATTTTGAAAAAAATCTTTTAAAAATTCACTAAATACGGAAAATACAAAAATATAAAAATTCAGTATATTTTCATGTTTTGGTGTATTTATTATTTTTTAATATATTTTTCATAAATATTACTTTTTAGGTGCATCTAAATTAGGTAGATCTAAAAAGTAAAAAAAATTGTTTAAAATATTAAAAAAAATTCACTAAAAAAAAAATTTACAGAAAATTAATCAAACAAGGTAAATAAAATTATGAGTATATACTTATTGGAAATGGGGTGGCTGATGTGTTCCAGCATAGTAGTCACTGTTGTGCGCCTATATGTACCCATTTCGAGGCCCGTTTAATAATCCAAACAGTTACTTTTTAGAATATATCAAATAGAATAGGTCAACCATGGCGTTACTCCGACTGTTCCGGGAGGACCGCTCAGTCATCATGAGCGCCCAGAGAAATTTGCTGGGGTGAACTTCAAGAGGTGGCAGCAAAAGATGCTGTTCTACTTGACCACGCTAAACCTTGCAAAGGTTCTGAGCGAGGATCCTCCAACCGTGGCAGAGAATGAGCCTGATAGGCAGAAAGTCATGGCGCTTGACACATGGAAGCAGGCAGACTATTTTTGCCGGAACTATGTGTTTAACAGCTTGGCAGACTCACTCTATAGTGTGTTTTGTTCCAAGAGCTCAGCAAAAGAGTTATGAAAAGGCGTTAAGCCTTCGTATAAAT
This sequence comes from Camellia sinensis, assembly GCF_004153795.1. NCBI lineage: Eukaryota > Viridiplantae > Streptophyta > Magnoliopsida > Ericales > Theaceae > Camellia > Camellia sinensis. The sequence goes on from NW_021024720.1 coordinate 252,417, forward strand.
TCTTACGAATGTGGGGGTGTCTTGCAAAAGTGGCAATTCCTACACCCAAACGGGTTAGGATAGGCCCGAAATCCATGGATTGTATATTCATTGGTTATGCACATAATAGTAGTGCATATCGGTTTCTTGTACATAAGTCTGAAATTCCAGACATACACAGGAATACCATTATGGAGTTAAGGAATGCATGTTTCTTTGAAGACATTTTTCCTTGCCGAACCCATGAAAGGGTTCCAAGGTCTTTGGAGAAATTTGATGAGCTTGCTAGTGAGGATGATCATATTGATGATTCAGGTGATGATCAAATTGAGGTTTTAGATGAGCCCAGAAGGAGTAAAAGGGCTAGGATATCTAAATCTTTTGGTCCAGACTTCTTAACTTATATGGTTGAGAACGAACCTCAAACTTTTCACGAAGCTGTGACTTCTTTTGAGAGTCCTTTATGGAAAGAAGCAATCAAAAGTGAGATTGGCTCCATCTTACAGAACCACACCTGGGAGGTGGTAGATTTACCCCCAGGTTGCAAGCCTTTAGGTTGCAAATAGATTTTTAAAAGAAAGATGAAGGCCGATGGGTCAATTGACAAGTATAAGGCGAGGCTCGTTATCAAAGGGTACAGGCAACGAGAAGGCCTGGATTACTTTGATACGTACTCACCTGTTACTAGGATAACATCCATTCGAATGGTGATTGCGATTGCTGCTTTGCGCAATCTAGAAATTCACCAGATGGATGTAAAGACAACTTTCTTAAATGGAGATTTGAATGAAGAAATCTACATGGAGCAACCTGAAGGATTTTCAGCTCCAGGGCAAAGCAGGAAAGTTTATAAACTTGTCAAATCTTTGTATGGTTTGAAGCAAGCGCCTAAACAATGGCATGAGAAGTTTGACAACGCAATGTGGCAAATCTTCTGGAATAAGAAAGAAGCCCTCTAAGTTGGGGCCTAGAGGTGGTGTTGCAAAGAAGCCGGCTTACAAGCCACCGGAACCAAGTAATCGGTTCTTTGGGAAGTGCTATAACTGTGGTAGCAATGGGCATCGGGCTAGTGACTGCCACAAGCAGAAGAAGTCATACAAGACTAAACCTCGTGCTCATATGGCAGATTTACAAGAGCACTCCCATGAGGAGGATGATATGCACTTGTCTGCCGTTGTCTCTAAGGTGAATCTGGTAGATTCAATCTCATTATGTTGATAAGATAGTTGAGAAGTTTAGTGGATCAGATACGAGTGTGTCTTCGACACCTGTAGACTTAAGTCTACACTTTACCAAGAATAATAAAGAGAGTGTCTCTCATTGGAAGTTTAATGTATCTGATGAGTTGTACTAGGCCGGAAATAGCTTACTCGGTTAGTAGGCTTAGTAGATACACAAGTAATCTCGATGCTTCTCATTGGAAGGGTATTGTGCGGGTGTTAAGGTATTTACGCTACACTCGGGATTATGGGCTGCATTATACTCGATATCCAGCGGTGCTTGAAGGCTATAGTGACGCAAATTGGATATTAGATATAAATGACTCAAAGTCCACTAGTGGATATGTGTTCACTCTTGGTGGAGCAGCGGTGTCTTGGAAATCTTCCAAACAAACGCGTATATCTAGATCAACGATGGAATCAGAGTTTATTGCTTTGGATAAAACAATGGAATAAGCTGAATGGCTTTGCCATTTCCTTGAAGATATTCTAAGTTGGTCCAAACCTGTGCCTGCTATTTGTATTCATTGTGATAGTCAATCTGCAATTGGTAGGGCACAGAGTAATATGTATAATAGAAAGTCTAGACATATCCGTCGTAGACATAATTCCATACGACAACTACTCTCGAATGGAGTTGTCTCTATAGACTATGTAAAGTCTAAGGACAACATTGCGGATCCGCTAACCAAAGGGTTAAATCGAGTGTTAGTCGAAACGTCGTCAAAAGGAATGAGGTTGAAGCCTTTGGAAGTTACCGGAATGGAAACCCAACCTAGTTGACTGGAGATCCCAAGATCTAGGTTCAATGGGACAACCTAATTGCGTATAACGGTGGTATGTCACTGAGGAGGTTAAACCTCCGGCCATTCCTTCTATCAATGATACCTGCAAGTGTAGAGGTTAAGCTGAGCTTTTAATGACTCTAGTGTGTTAAGCTATTGAGCTGAGTATAGCAGGATACTCAAGTAGAGTCACCTATGTGAGTGTGAAGTGGGGCCGCTTCTAGAAGAATTGGGCAGGCCAAGATTCTTTGAAACCACTCGCTGAACCAGGCTAGTGTCCAGGGCCACACAGGGCACACCAGTGAGAACAAAATGGTTGTAGGAGTAATTCCTGTGTGAGATCTATTGTCTCAGTTTACATAAACGGCAGAGCAGTTCAAGATGTCATATTCACTGATCAGCCAATAAACTCGATAGGTTTTTACTGGGAGAGGTTCAAAGCCAAAAGCTACCTTCTCTGATGTCGGGGTTAGTCCGTTGTACTCTCTCTCAGAGTCTTTATTGTTGAACGGTGTTCGTTTGTTGAGTCATTCGGTCAATTTTTATTCACGTGGGGGATTGTTGGAAAAAATGGTTTTTTGGTGACTTTAATTAAATATTAAAGTGGGTCCCAACCATCTATTGTGTTGGGTCCAAGTGGGTCTAGATACTTTGCATTGAGATCTTTACACCACAGATAGAATGGCCAAAAACCATTGAGATTTGAATAAGAAATTATGGAAAAAAGGTAATGAAGTTTGTAACTCCTGCATAATGGGGTTTGTAACTCCTGCCTTTATTGTAGAGGTTAATGGTGCATTATGAACAGCTATAAAGGCTGGAGGCTCTTCCTCTCTCCCCTATACATGTATAAATTGAGACCCTCCTGTCAAGTCTCAAACACAGAAATTTTTACTTCCGTTTCACAAGTCAGTTTGCCTGAAAGTTCCTACAGTGAGAGAGTGCTGCCACTGTTTTGTTCGCTAAGCTAGACAGAGAGTGCTTCTGCCGTAGCTGGTTTTGACCGTCGTATCCTGGGAGACAGACGCTGGGATTCCTCAAGCACTCGACCAGTGAGGCGGCGAAATCTGTTTTAAGGAAACTGCTTCCGTGTAGGCTTCGGTTTCGTCTCTTTACCCTTTTATTGTTTTGTGTATTTCTGTTGAAATTTAGTTGTAATTATTAGCATGTGTTCTTAGTATATATATAATTTGATTTCTTCATAAATCTATTTATTTAATTTCAAAATTTGAACAACAGAATAAGCCTTACAAGGAAACCCAAATCTTCCCACAAATGTGGGTATAACACCACACACCAAATTGAAGTCTAAAGGCGCAAGGGTAGTTAAAAAGATTGAACTTAGATCATCTTCAATGTTTCATCAAATTTTTTTTTGTTTCCTAAGGTATTCCAAGCTTCTCCCAAGACTAATCCTCCGAGGTACGGTTGAGCACCAAGGCAAGAACCTCTCCAAAAAGGTTTGCTACATCCACAAGGGCTAGAACCCGAAACTACTTGCTTAAGCGACCAGGCTATTTCCACTAAGGCAAACCTTTGTTGGTAATGTTTCATCAAATTCAAATTTTATAAAAAATTAATTAAAACAATACTATAATAGTTCATCAAATTAAGGAAGAGTTAAATAAAAATTTGGGTAGATTACTAATGGGTCCTAATAGTTAGACTTAATTCTCATTATGTCCTATTGAAAATAAGTCCTAGTAAAATCGTCACTAAAAATAATTTTTTGCATATTGCTAAAAATTAACAATTAGTGACTTTTTTTTTTGTCAATAGTTTTTATAAATTGTCGCTAAAACTTACAGTTAGTGACGTTTTACTGTGTCAAATTTTTCAAACTTTTATAAACCTAGTAATTTTTTTTGTGATGATTTTTTAAACCATCACTAAAACTTATAATTAGTAATTTTTTTTGTAACAAGATTTTTAAACTGTTATTAAAAATTAACAATTAATGACCTTTTTTTAATAATATTTCACTTTGCTTGGTTCCTCTTTTTCAAAAATACTTTTCAGAAAATTTTACTTTTTTGTTTTCCGTATTTTTTTGTTTTTACTAAATTTTTTTAATATTTTAAGCAATTTTTTTTTTTTACTTTTTAAATATACCTAACATAAATATACCTAAAAAGTAAAAAAATTGTGAAAAAAACCTTTTAAAAATTCACTAAATACGAAAAATATATAAAAAATACAATAATTCAATACATTTTTTTTTGTATTTTTTTATATTTATTAATTTTTTAAAATATTTTTTATAATTTTTTTATTTTTTAGATACATCTAAATAAGGTATATCTAAAAAAAATAAAAATAAAAATTTAAAATTATTCATTAAAAAAAAATAAAATCAAAATAATCAATTTCTAAAAAGCTTAATCCAAAAAATTAAAACCAAACAACCTTACAAAAATTGATTAATGATCGCATGCTCTCAAATAATTTGTAATAAGATATGTGAACTGAGTTGGCTAAAGCATTACACTTTCATCAATGGCGCCCGAGACCCTTTCTCCTTTTTATCTTCTTCCCTCTCTCTCTCCACTCTCACTCCCTCACCATCTCATGATTCCCACCCCTACTCTCAGACTCTACCCTTCGAAACCAACCCTCATTTTCTGCAAATCCCTACAATCATCTCAAACCCATAAACAAACTTCATCAACATTTGACACCCATCTTTCAGTTTCCACACCTGAACTTGAAGGAATCGGAGCGGCCAAGCCAACCCGAGGGGAGGTCTTCCTCGAACACCAAAAATCATTGGCAGATTCAGCTCAGGTGCCCGCGGCGAGCAAGAAGAAGAAGAAGAAGAGAGAGAAAATTAGTGGGTCTTTGAGACCCTCTACAATTATTCAGAGCTGCTATGGTTGTGGAGCTCCTTTACAGACTGTTGAAACGGATGCTCCCGGGTATGTGGATCCAGATACGTATGAATTGGTATGCACTCCTTCTGGATGATTGTGATTTGGTTGTTTTGGGTCATTCAGAAATTGAATTCTATGTGTTTGGAACAATGCCCACCAAGTGTTTGTGATAAGTCAGAAACTGGGTTTTTGTACAGTGTATTTGCTAAATTTGAGTTAGATGAAGTGAAATGGCAATGTCTTTGAAACTATGCCCACGAATTGTTTGCGATAAGTTACTTTGTGGGCAAATCAGAAACTGGAATTTTATGCGGTGTATTTACTAAATTTGAGTTAGATGGAGTGAAATGACAACGCATATTAGATGTTTGCAGTTACTTTTGGCTACTGAGTTTAATGAAGAATGAAACCATTGGTAATGGGACTTGGTTTTTGTCATATGAATTCCAATGTTAAAATTTACAGTTTGGATTAGTGATGACTGCACTTTTGATATTATTTCATAATTTATCTCACAATTTAAGTCAAATGATTTGGCATTTTGTTTAATAGGTCATACTATGCAAAACATTAGAGATAGGTAAAGTGATATGATAATACCAATTACAAGGTAACATCTGTGATATGATGGTGTGTATTTCAGAACTTGGGTTTGGTTGATTGTATGATATGGTATGTGAAACAACTTTAGTTATATTGAGGTTGAGGTAGAGGAAGATTCCCATTGTTTTTGTTTTTTTTTTCTTCTTGGGATGCAGAAAAAGAAACACCACCAACTTAGAACCGTTCTTTGTGGAAGGTGCCGACTATTGTCTCATGGACACATGATTACTGCTGTTGGTGGAAATGGAGGTTATTCTGGTGGGAAGCAGTTTGTTTCAGCTGAAGAGCTTCGCGAGAAGCTATCCCACTTGCGCCATGAGAAGGCTTTGATTGTTAAATTAGTAAGGCTACATATTCATAATTTCATTATGCAAAAACTTTCATGACTTTCCCTTAACATGCTACTTTCAAAATTTAAAAAATGAGCCCCCTAGAACTGAATGAGATGTTAATTTCCTTGTTTATGTATTTATTTATTTATCATTTTGTGCATAATCATATGTAGGTTGACATAGTGGACTTCAATGGAAGTTTTTTGGCTCATGTACGTGATCTTGGTGGTTCAAATCCAATAATATTGGTTGTGACTAAGGTAATAATTTGTATTGATTAATTTTCAAAATTATATAGTTTCATGGTGTGTTTTTTTCCAACTAAGATGCACAATTTTCATTTTTGACAAGGTTGATCTCCTTCCTAAAGGGACCGACCTTAATTGTGTTGGTGACTGGGTTGTGGAAGCTACCACGAAGAAGAAGCTCAAGTAAGTATTGCACTTTATGCTCTTTCTTCTATTCTGGTTAGATGTTAAAGTGGTTTGTTATGAATGCAAGTTTTCTATAGCTGATCAATCTTTAATTTTGCAGTGTTCTGAGCGTGCACCTAACAAGTTCAAAGTCTTTGGTTGGAATTGTTGGAGTTGTGTCTGAAATTCAAAAGGAGAAAAAGGTTTGGCATGTCTCATTTATTGAATATATAGTTTAAATTAGCTGGTTAACAAAAGCTATTGACCATGATATTTTTCATGCAGGGACGGGATGTGTACATTCTGGTAAGTAACTTTCTTTTGAAAGCTTAAATAGACGCGCAAAGCATGATTGTCACATTGTAGGTCTATATTTGATAAAGTAATAATTTAGTTGGATTATTATGTTATTATTTAAATGTTCAATTGTGTTGTCATGGCATTGTTGCTTTTATTTGATTGCCCTCTCGAGGTTAAAAATAATGAAAGCATATCTTTTGCGATACGGAACCATACCCTTTTAGGCATGGTACTTGGAGGTTGGAAATGACAAGACATATATTCAAAAGAGCGGCAGTTTTGCGCACAAGCCATAACCTAGTCAGGAAACATTTACTTGTACAAAAGTATGAGGCCCAAAAGAGTGATGCTAATAGCCCCCACATGTTTTCTTAAGACTCCCCACCTTCTTGTTCCTTGGACCCCCACTGTAATCCAAAAAATATCCCTTTCTTTGGAACTCCGTCCCTGCCACAACTTTTCCTTCAACAACCCTCCCTCTTCATCACCGCCAACTGTGACGACCTCCCCCACTACCCCAATCATTGCCCACCACCCCCTTCGCACTTCTGTCATCAATCCAACCCTCTTTGTACCATTCTTCCTGTGACTCCCAACCTAGCCCTCCCCGCTTGGCGACTTATATATAATATAATATATATAGAGAGAGAGAGAGATTGGCAAGCGAGGGTTTTCATAGAAGGAAGGAGGGGGAGGTGCAGCTAGGATTGTCACGGTGGGGTAGGGAGCCTATTAGTCAATCTTGAGGGTTGGGAAAGGTGGCAGAGAGGGGCTTGAGGGGCCACGAGAGGGATAATGGTGGTGGGGATGGGATGGGGAGGGACAGGTGAGGGGTTGGGGAAGGTCGCCGGAGCTGGCGGATGGGCAGGGAGGTGCTAGCTGGAGCTGGTAGTGGTGGGGGTAGAGTTAGGGTTTGGAAGGTTGAGGATAGGGATAAGGATAAAATGGGAATTTTATGTTTGTAATTGTGCTATGTTTGAACCTATGAATTAATTATATTCCATTTTTGTTTAGAGGTTGATTCAATTAAGAATGAAGAGCCAGAAGTATGACTGGTGAAGTGAACAAAGATCAATCATTGGCTAAGATGTATGTAGGTTAGATCTTTGGTTGATAGACGGGGGCCTTGTGCAATGGCCAATGGGCATGGCATTTTTTATTAGTTAAATTTTAATTAATCAATTTCACTTTAATTTTTTGTATATTTTTTTTTGTGTTTACATATATGTGTTATAGGTTTTTCTTCTCGTGGTTGTGAAATCCAACTTCAAAAGGTTAATTGTACGAGTCAGTAACTCGTGATACTTCAAACATTTTGCTTGTATGTTTTCTTTCACACCTTTATAGTTTTAAAATTGCTTCTCCTCTAAATCTGTTTGATTTTGTCAAACTTATACTCGTATTTATTTGCAAAAAGTGTATAATGGGAGTTTTATATGATTTGTAATCTTTGTTTTGGTTTTCATTCATTTACTAGTCTCTTCTTTGGTATGTAAATTTTGTTTGCGTCAATTTTAATCCTGCTTCGATTTTTAAAAAAAATTTGCATTAATTTTTTATTACTATATTTTTATGACAAATGTGAATTCAAGCTTCATCCTTATGCAGGGCTCAGCTAATGTTGGAAAATCTGCATTTATCAATGCACTATTGAGTAAGTCAATGTCATAGATTTATGTGTTTGCTTGAGGTGACTGTTAAATAGTTTATTTGTGGATTTAGTAGTTATGCCATTTTAGTAGATCAGCATTTGATTTCATGTCAAGAGCAAAATCACAATAGCTATTACTGGCAAAGAAAATCCCTTAAGTCATGAATTATTTACAAGAAGAAATTTTAGAGCTGCAAAAGCCTTTTCGAGTAGGAGATCATTAAAGTACATCTGGTTTGCATCCAAGCAACAACTGGGAATTTGTTTAAAGCTAACGATTCTTCCCCAAAATGCCAAAGTACAGCTGACTTGCATCTAGCAAGATTTGCTTGGCAGAACATGATGAGGTCTCTCTTATCTCTCTCTTGTAGCACATGTACAAGTATTCTACCATGAGGAACCACTACCGTCACCACTATGTTGAATCTGAAGCAGCGGCACCCACAAAATAAAATAACAGGAGGAAGCTCTTAAAATCCATACACATATATGGGTTGCACCCCCTTTGATGCTCTTTTATATATGAATACCTTTATTTATCAAAAAAATAAGAAGTCATACACATGTGGCACACGCGACACACAATGGATGCCTCACACTTGCGTGCTCATCACACTTGAACCTTGGCTCGCACAGTAGTGGTGTAGAACTAGTCGGGCGGGGGAAAGAAGCTTAGAAGAGGAGAAGAAGAAAAGAGGGAAGGGAATGAGAAGAGGGGAAGAAGAACTAAAGAGGGTGATTGATTTTGCTGAGAGAGAGACATGCAAAAACCTCAGTTCTTAGTTCTCATAGTTCATTATACCATGCCCTATATGCATAGGCTGGTCTCAAGAGGGAAATAAGTTTTAAAAAAAAAAATTAAACTAGAAATTGAGAAAATAGAATCCTAACTAGATTAGAACTCTTTGTTGACACCTTGTTCGCCCAAGATATGTGTGAAGCTCTTTTTCTCCTTGATGCCTATTATCTAGGCTTTCACATATAAGACTTCCTGTTATCTTGCTAGTTTTATTGTTGTTTTAGAGGTGAGGATGTTATTGTAATTTTTGGATTATTGTTTGATATAAATACCGAATCATTTTATCTTAGACCAAAAAACCCTGTTTGTTTTTACCTTCTCATTTCTTTCATTCTCTTCTCTTCTCTTCTCTTCAATCTTTAGCTCTTCCAATGTAGACCCATGTTGTTTCTTGTATAGCTCACGGTTTGAGGTTCCCATTTGATTTCCCCAAGTTGGTTTATGGCTGACATTGTGCACTGAAGCAGTGTGATTGATCTGATGGGCAACGAGTCTCTAGAGAGAGGGGAAGGTTATGCTAGTGAAACAGATCTAGAGAGAGAGGTGTGGAGAGATTCTAGAGAGAGATGGTGAGACAGAGGGAGGTTGTGATGCTTCTCAAATTCTCAATGCATTAGAATTTGAAGTCGAACTTGAGGTCTTTTGGAAGCACACAAGCTAACATGAGCAACAAGGCCTGTGGTTCAGTTAGGTCATAAATTGGTCCAATTTATTTCTTAAAATTATGTGGACTGATATGATTGTCAAATTTTCGAGAATTCAGATGACATAAGCTAAATAAATGGGCTGTGAGAATATTCTTTGCTGCATGCCGAACTTCACATTATGACTTGGTAGTGGATGTTGTAAGGGTGAGAGAAAATACTGTGAGGGCACCAGAGTGAGCAATGGCTCAATTACCCTTGGGCATGGAGTTTGGATAGTGGTGTGGGTTTTGAGTGTTTTGGTCATCTCGCATGTATTCTCTATTTTATTCATAGTGGAAACCCTCTCCCGTGGATGTAGACAATTTGGGCCGTACTACATAAATCTCTGTGATTATTTTCTCTTTGTTTTGGGTGGGTGTGCTTCCGTTTGTGTTGGAGGGATGCGGAATAAGTGGTATCAAAGCGAGGTTAATATTCACACAGAAAAAAAGTGGGTTTGTGGTCATCGTCTCAACAATAATACAACAGCGGCATTGGTAGATTCAACCACAGTACGGGAATTAATAGAAGATTGTTGTATTGTTTGCAAGGAAGAAAAGTCACATCATCAGGTTAGTGGCTTCAAGTTGCAAAGGGGTTATGATCTAGTGTGGCATAGGCTTGATTCTTGAGCGGTTGACATATTTTTATGTTAGATCGGTGTGTATATATAATAGAAAAATTCATGGCAAGGGCTACCTCTAGGTTTTCAGGCATTGCAGATTCATTGGTATGGTCAAAATTTTCAAATTTTGAATAAGTTTAAAGGGATTGGACATATTCGGCGGTGATCTAAGTGATCGGGTTTGACCGCAAGTGATCTAAGAGTAATCTGATTCAATCAATAAGGAAGTCCAATCTTTGTAGGGCCAATTAGTTGGTATTTTTTCTGATTAGACATTATGATTGGCAACTTGTATTGGCTCGTGGAGTATGTTATGACAAGAGGGAAGCTACTATCAAACATCAGACGAGCAGTACGAGTCATGGGTGAACAATGTGAGCAATAATTGTAGGATACTTGCCAAAGAGGAAGACAACAGGTTGCAGATTGTTCACAGAAGGAAGCTTTGAGTGTAGAACTTAAGACAACTTCGTGATTGTAGACACCCCAATTTTGACCAATCCTAAGACTTGGGCACTTTCTTTTGAACATCCCATGATGAAAATTAGAATATGCTGTTTTATGCATTTCTCAGCAGAAAAATCAGATTGAAGCTTTAATCCCAAATCTCACCCTTTTTGGTCAAATTATTTTATATCACTAATATTTTATTAATTTGTAGTATTTTGATAATTTTATATATTTTTATATAATTTGATGTGTGTGTGTTTACATTTGGGTTCAATTGTAAAAAGGAACCCAAAAAAAAAGAAAGGGAAAAAAAAAGGGTGGGGTGGGAGTCCCATGAAGAAAGGTGGGGGCTAATAGCAACACTTGGCCAAAAACTATATATGGAATAAGAAATGACTTTCTAAAGGTATGTTCTTGTAATTGTGCTATGTTTGAACCTATGAATTAATTATATGCCTTTTTTGTTTAGAGGTTGATTCAATTAAGAATGAAGAGCCAGAACTATGACTGGTGAAGTGAACAAAGATCAATCATTAGCTAAGATGTATGTAGGTTAGATCTTTGGCTGATAGACGGGGGCCTTGTGCAATGGCCAATGGGCATGACATTTTTTATTAGTTAAATTTTAATCAATCAATTTCTCTTTAATTTTTTTGTGTATTTTTTTTTTTTTTGTATTTACATATATGTGTTATAGGTTTTTCTTCTCGTGGTTGTGAAATCCAATTTCAAAAGGTTAATTGTATGAGTCAGTAACTCGTGATACTTCAAACATTTTGCTTGTTTGTTTTCTTGCACACCTTTATAGTTTTAAAATTGCTACTCCTCTAAATCTGTTTGATTTTTGTCAAACTTATACTCGTATTTATTTGCAAAAAGTGTATAATGGGAGTCCTATAGGATTTGTAATCTTTGCTTTGCTTTTCATTCGTTTACTAGTCTCTTCTTTGGTATGTAAATTTTGTTTGCGTCAATTTTCATCCTGCTTCGATTTTTTTAAAAAAAAATTGCATTAATTTTTTATTACTATATTTTGATGACAAATATGAATTCAAGCTTCATCCTTATGCAGGGCTCAGCCAATGTTGGAAAATCTGCATTTATCAATGCACTATTGAGTAAGTCAATGCCATAGATTTATGTGTTTGCTTGAGGTGACTGTTAAATAGTTTATTTGTGGATTTAGTAGTTATGCCATTTTAGTAGATCAGCATTTGATTTCATGTCAAGAGCAAAATCACAATAGCTATTACTGGCAAAGAAAATCCCTTAAGTCATGAATTATTTGCAAGAAGAAATTTTAGAGCTGCAAAAGCCTTTTCGAGTAGGAGATCGTTAAAGTACATCTGGTTTGCATCTAAGCAACAGCTGATAATTTGTTTCAAGCTAACAATTCTTCCCCAAAATGTCAAAGTACAGCTGACTTGCATCTAGCAAGATTTACTCGGCAGAATATGATGAGGCCTCTCTTATCTCTCTCTTGTGGCACATGTACAAGTATTCTACCATGAGGAACCACTACCGTCACCACTATGTTGAATCAGAAGCAGTGGCACCCACAAAATAAAATAACAGGAGGAAGCTCTTAAAATCCATACACATGTACGGGTTGCATCTCCTTTGATGCTCTTTTATATATGAATACCTTTATTTATCAAAAAAATAAAAAGTCATACGCACATGTGGCACATGCAACACACAATGGATGACTCACACTTGCGTGCTCATCACACTTGAACCTTGGCTCACACCGTACCGTAGTGGTGTAGAACTAGTTGGGCAGGGGAAAGAAGCTAAGAAGAGGAGAAGAAGAAAAGAGGGAAGGGAATGAGAAGAGGGGAAGAAGACCTAAAGAGGGTGATTGATTTTGCTGAGAGAGAGACATGCAAAAACCTTAGTTCTTAGTTCTTATAGTTCATTATACCATGCTATATGCATAGGCTTGTCCCAAGAGGGAAATAAGTAAATAAATAAAAAAAAAAAAAAATTAAACTAGAAATTGAGAAAATATAATCCTAACTAGATTAGAACTCTTTGTTGACACCTTGTTCGCCCAAAATATGTGTGAAGCTCTTTTTCTCCTTGTTGCCTATTATCTAGGCTTTTACATATAAGACTTCCTGTTATCTTTCTAGTTTTATTGTTGTTTTAGAGGTGAGGATATTATTGTAATTTTTGGATTATTGTTTGATATAAATACTGAATCATTTTATCTTAGACCAAAAAACCTGTTTGTTTTTACCTTCTCATTTCTTTCATTCTCTTCTCTTCTCATTTCTTATCTTCCTTCAATCTTTAGCTCTTCCAATGTAGACCCCATGTTGTTTCTTGTATAGCTCACGGTCAGAGGTTCCCATTTGATTTCCCCAAGTTGGTTTATGGCTGACATTGTGCACTGAAGCAGTGTGATTGGTCTGATGGGCAACGAGTCTCTAGAGAGAGGGGAAGGTTATGCTGGTGAAACAGATCTAGAGAGAGAGAGGTGTGGAGAGATTCTAGAGAGAGATGGTGAGACAGAGGGAGGTTGTGATGCTTCTCAAATTCTCAATGCATTAGAATTTGAAGTCAAACTTGAGGTCTTTTGGAGGCACACAAGCTAACATGAGCAACAAGGCCTGTGGTTCAGTTAGGTCATAAATTGGTCCAATTTATTTCTTAAAATTATGTGGACTGATATGATTGTCAAATTTTCAAGAATTCAGATGACATAAGCTAAATAAATGCGCTGTGAGAATATTCTTTTCTGCATGCCAAACTTCTCATTATTACTTGGTAGTGGATGTTGTTAGGATTAGTCCGCCCATGTGATAAAAGTGGGTCTTATACAGTTATTAGGTTGGTTTATACATGTATTTGGGTTAGGATAGTAGAGTTCTGAATCTATTAGGAAACTTAATATGTGTAGGATTTGGTTACCTAATTGTATGGAATTAGGATTCTCATGGGTAGACTATTATAAATAGTTATGTGGACTATAAGGCTTTTCTGAGAGAGATTGAAAGAGTGGCGAGGGAAAAAATAAAAATGTAAGGGTGAGAGAAAAAATACCGTGAGGGCACCGGAGTGAGCAATGGCTTAATTACCCTTGAGCATCTAGTTTGGATAGTGGTGTGGGTTTTGAATGTTTTGGTCATCTCACATGTATTCTCTATTTTATTCATAGTGGAAACCCTCTCTCCCGTGGATGTAGACAATTTAGGCCAAACCACATAAATCTGTGTGATTGTTTTCTCTTTGTTTTGTGCGTGGGTATGCTTCCGTTTGCGTTGGTGGGGTGTGGAATAAGTGGTATCAAAGCGAGGTTAAATATTTGAACAGAGAAAAAAGTGTGGGTTTGTGGTCATCGTCTCAACAACAATACAACAGCGGCATTGGTAGATTCGACCACAGTACGGAAATTAATAGAAGATTGTTGTTGTATTGTTTGCAAGGAAGAAAAGTCGCATCATCAGGTTAGTGGCTTCAAGTTGTGAAGGGGTTGTGATCTAGTGTGGCATAGGCTTGATTCTTGAGCAGTTCACATATTTTTATGTTAGATCGGTGTGTATATATAATAGAAAAATTCATGGCAAGGGCCATCTCTAGATTTTCAAGCATTGCGGATTCATTGGTACGGTCAAAATTTTCAAATTCTAAACAAGTTTAAAGGGATTGGATATTCGGCGGTGATCTAAGTGATCGGGTTTGACCGCAGGTGATCTAGGAGTAATCTGATTCAATCAACAAGGAAGTCCAATCTTTGTAGGGCCAATTAGTTGGTGTTTTTTCTGATTAGACAGCATGATTGGCAACTTGTACTGGCTTGTGGAGTATGTTGTGACAAGAGGGAAGCTACTATCAAACATCAGACGAGCAGTACGAGTCATGGGTGAACAGTGTGAGTAACAATTGTAGGATACTTGCCAAAGAGGAAGACAACGGGTTGCAGATTGTTCACAGAAGGAAGCTTTGGGCGTAGAACTTGAGACAACTTCGTGACAAGATGGTACACCAAGGGAGGACACGGGTCTCTTTTCTATGAAGGTTTTGGTTCGTGGCAGCGGAGACACCTCAGGGAGGTGCGGTGGATCTCATTGGCTCGAGCATGAGGACAAAGGAAGCCACAAAAGACACGTTTGAGCATTATGGTTTAAGGTGCAAATAACATGGCACTTGGTTCAAGTGAGTGCAAATCTTCTAGGTGAAGGTGAAGTGTATCACGCAAACCAGGACATCTAGTTTGAAGGATGTATATAACATTTAGCCCACATGGGTGGTGGGGGTGATCCTAAAAACCTTTATCACATGGGTGGGCTAATCCTAACAGATGTATCTGTTGTATTTTTGAACCAGCAGCTCTGCCGTCATGTATTAATATTAGGAAATTTCATGTCATCACACTCTTGCTTTAAGTGAAGTGTCAATGTCAGAGATTATTTGTTTATTGCTCATCATTTAAAATAAGCATTATGCTCAGATTACACGTGTGCAAAAATTTTGCACACTGATGTTTTTGTCTATTTAGTTGATTTATTTTTTTATTATTGTCATTATTCTCTGTTGTGGTCTTCCCTGCTATTGATTAATTGACCATATTGTGATAGGCAGCTCTTGATTGATTGATTTAAACAACTGATTGTAAGTTGCTAAACCTTGGACCAGATATATATCACTCACTCTTCTTCTTAATGATGTGGAATGCTGAGAAATTAGAAAACCCTAGAATTTTGGTTTAAGTAACTGCAGATGTAAACCTCCAATTGTAAGAGTTAATGATTTATGCAGCATATGTGATGATAAATGTGAAAAATAGGTTTTTAGATACCTTATTTTAACAGGCTGGAATTGTTGCATTTTCAAGTTGTTGTAAACACCATGCTGGGAGCCGGTGCAGGCCAGTTCTCTTGTGTTTGACTAGTATCCTCGGCAGGCTTGCTAATTGAACTTTTTTTTTAATATGACTGAAGCACTTTCTTAGTTTTGTGCAAGAAAATATTGGTGATAAGAGTTTCGCATGGATAATATCTTATCCGGTTATTTCTAACATAAACTATCTCTTTTATATTTTGTAGCTGTTCTGTACCTTATTTCTTCCACCATTTTCAGCTTTTTTTTGTGTGTTTTTTCGAAAGAAACAGTTCGGAACTGTTACGTAACGGTGCGTAACAGGCCGTTACGATTGTTATGGCACCGTTACGACCGCTACGGCAGCCGCTACAGCCGACACACCTGTGAATCTCAATCACATTGCAAAAGCGGCCGTAACGGATGGCGGTAACCACAAAAACCGTTACGTAACGGTTGCGGCCGCTTTTTAAAACCTTGGGCAGCGGAGACACCTCAGGGAGGTGCGGTGGATCTCATCGGCTCAACCATGAGGACAAAGGAAGCCACAAAAGACACGTTTGAGCATTATGGGGTAAGGTGCAAATAACGTGGCACTTGGTTCAAGGGAGGTGCAACATCTTTTAGGTGAGGGTGAAGTGTATCACACAAACCAGGACATCCAATTTGGAGGATGTATATAACATTTAGCCCACATGGGTTGGGGGTGATCCTAAAAACCTTTTATCACATGGGTGGACTAATCCTAACAGATGTATCTGTTGTATTTTTGTACCAGCAGCTCTGCCGTCTTGTATTAATATTAGGAAATTTCATGTCATCACACTCTTGCTTTAAGTGAAGTGTCAATGTCAGATTATTTGTTCATTGCTCATCATTTAAAATAAGCATTATGCTCAGATTACACGTGTGCAAAAATTTTGCACACTGATGTTTTTGTCTATTTAGTTGATTTATTTTTTTATTATTGTCATTATTCTCTGTTGTGGTCTTCCCTGCTATTGATTAATTGACCATATTGTGATAGGCAGCTCTTGATTGATTGATTTAAACAACTGATTGTAAGTTGCTAAACCTTGGACCAGATATATATCACTCACTCTTCTTCTTAATGATGTGGAATGCTGAGAAATTAGAAAACCCTAGAATTTTGGTTTAAGTAACTGCAGATGTAAACCTCCAATTGTAAGAGTTAATGATTTATGCAGCATATGTGATGATAAATGTGAAAAATAGGTTTTTAGATACCTTATTTTAACAGGCTGGAATTGTTGCATTTTCAAGTTGTTGTAAACACCATGCTGGGAGCCGGTGCAGGCCAGTTCTCTTGTGTTTGACTAGTATCCTCGGCAGGCTTGCTAATTGAACTTTTTTTTTAATATGACTGAAGCACTTTCTTAGTTTTGTGCAAGAAAATATTGGTGATAAGAGTTTCGCATGGATAATATCTTATCTGGTTATTTCTAACATAAACTATCTCTTTTATATTTTGTAGCTGTTCTGTCCCTTATTTCTGTTTTGATTTTAAATTTATAATTTTATATGTGACAATTTGAACCATTCAACCCATGAACCAGCTAAATGGAAGGTGGGATATGTCTTTCTTTTAAAAGAAGTGGATTATTGAGATCTCTTGCTGCTCTCGTTCAACTAATTTCCATATCTTAAAATTCATTTCTCCAGAAAGTTCCCTCTTTCCTTTTCTAATTCAAATCTGTGGATTTTTTTTTACCACCATCCTACATATCTTGTTCAATTTTTTAAATTTTTATAATTTGTACTGATACACGGTGATTCTGTGAGCTATAGAAGGTTAACGACCTTTTTTTTGTTCTTGACCGATCCAATAACTGCCATATCGCTATCCTTGTCCTTCCGAGGACTTTTCCGAGAAGCCGTATATATAGCACACCCCGTTGGTGAGAGAGAGCCAACAAGACTAGACTGATAGTCTTCCTCTTGGCAGTGCCTGAACAAGTACCTGACCTCCTAGCCCTACATTGCCCGCTTGGAGCAGGGGGTTCCACATTCTATTGACCCTGTCTCAAATGGCGCAGACTTACTGATATTAAGAGGAGGGTTTTTTATTATTATTATTATTTTTTATATATGAAAAAATTAGGGACAGTGGGGAAGACAGAACTGCACTGCTTAATCAGACTTGTTTTTTGAATTTTGAATCATTATTTTCCCACCTTGATCTTAATTTTGAATTGTTTTTATGCACATGTTTGTTCTTTAGAATATGTATGAATTCATTTCCTTTCCTTTACGTTGCATTGTTGTCTGTGTTCTAATACTCTGAAGGTGACTCGTTGTTTGTCTATTTTGACTTGTTTGTAATTTTTGAAAGCCAGAGATGATGTCGTATAAGGATCCAGTTGCTGCAGCAGCACGAAAATATAAACCAATACAATCTGCTGTTCCTGGGACTACTTTAGGTCCAATTCAGATTGATGCTTTCATGGGAGGAGGGGTATGTGATTTTCGTCTCTGTTCTGCTGGGAGTGATGGCCAATAATACAAGTAATGACTCATTAAATTAAAACCACCCCATTTACGTTTGACTACTGGAAGCCAACAGTGAAATCATCCAACTGTAATAAAATTGAAAATCATCCAACTGTATTGACTGGTTCAGGGGTTATGTGTTCTGCTATATTTTTGTATTTTACTGCTTAACAATGATATGCCTGCCTACTGGGTTCAGTAAACCTAAACATTTTTTGGATTTTACCTGTGATTCACTTGATGTTTTCTTTTGGTTAAAGGATCAACTCTATCTTCTTCTTATTCTTTTTCTTAAATGGCTTTGTGCTTCACTGGATCAACTTTAATGTTCTGTGTCCTCCCACAATTTTTTTTAATGTTCTGCAATTTTTTTTTTTTAAAGCTAATTTGTATATATATTTTAACCATCATGTAGAAATTATATGACACACCCGGAGTTCATCTCCACCATAGGCAAGCTGCAGTGGTTCATTCGGAGGACTTACCTGCCCTTGCTCCCCAAAGTCGGCTCAGGGGTCAGTCATTACCAGTATGTTTTCTCCAATACTTCATTTAGCATCTCTGTACGCTGAGTGTTTTCAGGTATGCTAAGTCCTTTACCATACAAAACCAGAATTCTCAGGTAGCCTTAGACGAGTGGATGGCTGAGAAAATTGGATCCAATGGCTTGAATGGGTTTTCAATATTTTGGGGAGGTCTTGTCAGAATTGATGTCTTAAAGGTTTTTAAACTTATAATTCTTAAGTTTCTATGCTGGAAAACAATTATGGCCCCTATGGGTAGTTTGGAAATTATCTGGTTTTGACTTATAATGACTTTGATTTTTTCAGGTTCTCCCTCAGACATGTTTAACATTCTATGGACCCAAGGCATTGCAGATTCATTTGGTTCCCACAGAAAAAGCAGATGAATTTTACCAGGTAATTCCGAATTCCATTTACATGGTTTGATGACTTCTGCCTTTTCTTTTTCTTTTTTTACCATGCCTTCCCTCGAACCAATTATTGATGTTGCTTTTTGACCAAAGAATCATTCGCTCCACCAGTCCTTCCCTAATTTTCGTCTTGCTATATATACGTTCTGCCATCAAATTGCCAAAAGGAAAAAGTTTTAAGGGCATAACTAGATGTGTTTCTAGATGACTTCATCATACATGTGCAATTTACATGATCAGCAAATATATTTAATTAGATTAATGGGAATGAAATTACATTTGAATATTATGGCACATTAATGCCGTTATCTAAAACTTTTGATTACATAATAAAATGTAGTGTTTATTACACTTTACACTCCTAAACATCTTTAAATTATCCACTTAGTCCCTAAACTATCGATTGAGTCTATTAAGTTCCTAAAGTATATATAAATCAAAATCTATTTAGTCCCTAAACTATTAATTGAGTCTATTAAGTTCCTAAAGTATAGATAAATCAAGATCTATTTAGTGCATAAACTATCGATTGAATATATTAAGTCCTTAAGTATTTAATTCAAACCTATTTAGTCCCTAAAAAAATTATAAAAATAAATATAAGTTCATAACTATTATAAATTAGTAAAATACCCTATCTAGCTAAAATTTTATTTCAAAATACTTTAAAAAAAATTTGTCTTTGAAAAATGAGCATCAGCTCGTATGGTTTTTTTTTTTTTTTGTAATAATGCTAAGTGTAATTATCTATATAGATGACGCATACTTCCACTTCTTATTCAGGGACTCTGGGAATGAGAAACAGCTTTCTAAATCAAGAAGCTTACAACTACAATTCTTAAACAAACTCTCTCCTCCAGTATTGACCGGAAAGAAAATTGAAGGAGAGGAGGATACCTCCATTGGAGTAGCTTTAGTTGATTGTCTTACCGGACAAGTTGTTAATACGGGCCCTGAAGCCTCAGCAAAGGTGCAAATAGTAGTTCTTGACACGGATGTCAATGGTTATGACGGAGATAATTGGACACCGGAAGAATTCAAGAATAAGATTGTTGGAGAAAGGGAAGGACAAAAACAACTTCTTATGGGAGAAGTTTACCTTAATCTTAAAGAAGGCTGTGGTTTTATAGGTAACATTTACTTTAAGCATACCAAATGCTGGATGACAAAGAAAGAATTCAGGCTAGGTGCAAGAATCGTGGATGATTTTGATGGAATTGAAGTAAGAGAAGCAAGGACAGAGCCTTTCATTGTTGAGGATTCACGTGGAAAATGTGAGTATTTCTTGTTTTATGTACTTTTTTTTTTTTTTGGTATGTTTTATGAAACACTATGATCATAATTTTACACCACTGAACAATCACCCCTGCACCATGTGCTTGTTGAAAACTTTCGCTCCCTCTATCTGCAGATGGGTGTGAAAAGGTAGTTTTATGGGTCCCAGTCACCCCATCTTGTGGGTCAAATCAAAGCCGGCCAGTCCTTTGGAAAAACAGAAAACAGAAAACAGATCTATGGCGATATCAAACAACGAAGATTTAGGTGTAGGGAGTGTTGGTGTGTGTGTGGGAGTGTCTATCTACAACTACTGTGATGGGTGGACACTGTGACTTGTTTATCTTCACTAATCACCACCATTGACCCACCTAAACTCAGTTGCAATGGTAGTATAAATACACCCACAATTGAAACAAACCCTTTACTTGTTTTATCTTCACTAATCGCTTCCAGTGACCCAGAACCAGAAAAACTAAGCTCAGCTAATCTATTAATACACCCACAATTGAAACAAACCC
>NW_021024720.1:273219-315234 GCF_004153795.1 Camellia sinensis
CACCAGTCCTTCCTAATTTTCGTCTTGCTATATATACATTCTGCCATCAAATTGCCAAAAGGAAAAAATTCTAAGGGCATAACTTGATGGTTTTCTAGATGACTTCATCATACATGTGCAATTTACATGATCAGCAAATATATTTAATCGGATTAATGGGAATGAATTACATTTGAATATTATGGCACATAATGACGTTATCTAAAAACTTATGATTACATAATAAAATGTAGGGTTTATTACACTTTATTACTCTTGAATTATCTTCAAATTGTCCACTTAATCTCTAAACTATCGATTGAGTCTATTAAGTCCAGTATATATAAATCAAAATCTATTTAGTCCCTAAAGTATCGATTGAATTTATAAGTCTCTAAGTATTTAATTCAAACCTATTTAGTACCTGAAAAATTATGAAAATAAAATATAAGTTCATAACTATTATAAATTAGTAAAATACCCTATCTAGCTAAAATTTTATTTCAAAATACTTTAAAAAAAATTTGTCTTTGAAAAATGAGCATCAGCTCGTATGTTTTTTTTTTTTTTTTTGTATAAGCTAAGTGTAATTATCTATAATTATTTTCTTACTTAGGCCTCGTTTGGGAACCCTCCCGTTTAGCCAAAAAGTCAAAAAAGTTACTAAATTAGCCAAAAAGTCAACAAACCCATACCAAAAAGTCAAAGATTTTCTCTCTACTTTTTGCACATCTTTTGGTAAGAAGTCAAAAAGTCATACCAAACATACTAGTTTTTTTTAGCTCATATTTTAGCCAAATAGCCAAAAGTTACTAAATTAGCCTGTTGCCAAACGAGGCCTTAACTTCTATAATAGCTACATACTTGCTTTTATTAATAGATTTCATTTATACTTTATAATTGATGTTTTTAAGTTTTTTGCTATGTTCTTTTTGTAACTTAATTAATGCATTATTTTGTTTTATTACTATTTTTAGTGAAGTGTTATTATTTAAATATCTAATTCTATTTCTTCAGTATATTAATACTCATATAATTTTATTGGAAAAACTGAGAAACTAGACTCTAATACTAATTTAAGTAATAATGAAATAAAACACTTTTTTTAACACAAAATTAAAAAAAAAAATTAAGATTTTTTTTTAATAACTCTTAATAGTTAGGTCTTTTATTAATTTATTATACTTATTATAGGCACCCTATCAATTATTTTGAACCTCTTATTTTTAAAATAATTGATGGGTGCTAATAGTAACACTCATATTTTATTTTTGTAATCTTTTTAGGGACTGAATAGATTTGAATTAAATGTTTCAAGGACTTAATAGATTTAACCGATAGTTTAGGGACTAAATAGATTTTGATTTATATATACTTTAGGGAATAATAGACTCAATAGATACCTTAGCGACTAAGTAGATAATTTGGTGATACTTTAGAGTAGAAAGTGTAATAAACCCTGAAATGTATTATGATTATAGGATAGCTTCAGGTAAGTGTACACATACATATACATGAACTTTATCATATATTCGATATATTTATTTATAAAAATAAAATAAAAAAAAATAAAAAACTGTATCGTGTAAACTTCCCCTACTCATTTAGGAAAGTGTAGAATTTCTCAATGGATACCCGACCATCAGACTCTTTATGTTGTTTCCCCATCATTAGATAAGGTCAACTTCCATTTCAATCTCCCAAGTCCTTGATATATCAGATTATTCATTTTGGACGGAGGAGTGCTCAAAAGTGAAGACGAAATATTAGTGAATGAATAATGTTATGGCTTGGTTTGGGAAGTAGGTTGGTTTTTGGCTTTTTGGCTTTTTGGCTATTTTAGCCTGGGCTAAAAAGCTTGGTTTGGGAAGGGCTTTTTGGCTTTTTGGCTTTTTGACTTTTTTTGTGAGAGAAAATGTAATGATTATAGGTTAGATGTGATGTTTTGTTTGTTATGGCTAAAATAGCCTATTTTGTTTTTTGTGGCTAAAATAGCCAAAAAGCCTGAAAACCATCTTGCCAAACAGAGGCTATATATATTAATTAATGTACTAACTAGTATATTAACAAATGATATAGCATAATTTTAGAAGTTTTGAGTATTTGTAATTTGTATAATAGGTAGAGTTAGTAATAATGGCATAACATTAATTGGTACACTAATTGTACATTAATTGATGTATGTAGTACCACGATTATTGAATACTCAAAAGGCTCATTTTGGTTTAGTTTTGAAATTATGATTGGAGTGCAGAGTTGTGATTTAAGTGTGGAATTGTAAGTTGAGTTTGAAAGAAAAAATTTGTTTGGTTATGAGTTTTGAATTTTGAATTTTGAAAAAAGTTTTGATTTATATTTTGAGTTTTTAAATTTTGAGTTGTATTTTGAAATTTTTTGGATTTATTTTTTTAAAATATTAAAAAATGTTCAAAAAAATTATTTTTTATTTTAAATATATAATTTTTACTTAAATTTTTAAAAATATTTTTATTTTTTTTTGTAAATATTTTAATTTTTTAATTTTAATATATTAAAATCAAAACTCAATTTAAAAATTATTTTCAAAACTCATAACTAAACACATAACTCGAAATTTCACATTATTTTCAAAACTTCACACTTAATTCGTAATCAAACACATAGCAAAAAAATTAAAATGTTTAAAAATATATTTTAAAATAAAATAAAATATTAAAATAGAATTATAATATTTAAAATAAAAATAATAATATTTTAAATTTTTTTTAATATTTAAAAACTATATTTAAAACATTTTAAAAAATACAGCACACAAATGTTATGAAATATAGTGCAATTTAAATATTATCCTAAAAAAATAAAATTAAGAATTTTTTAAATATTTAAAAAATAAATCTAAAAATTTCAAAATTCAATTCAAAACTCTTTTTAAAATACATAACTAAACAAATTTTCTTTTCTCAAAACTCAAAACAAGACTCCATGCCATGGTTTTGAAAATCGGACCGGACCGGACGGTCCGACCGGTTGACCCACCATAACCGTTTGTATTGAAAACTCGGTTTGGACCAATTGAACCGGCAATCCGCTTAAAAACCCATCCATTGAATCGCCGGGTTGACAAAAATATTCCCAAAATTATTGATGGTAGAAAGATATGAACCTCCAACCTTTGGAAATGTATTGTAAATGCTAACCACCATGCTATTCATGCGTCTGTTGCTTTTAAAACAATTGTATTATAAGTTGCTTTTAGTTTGTTTATTTTATATATATACTTTTTCTTTTCCTTGAACTTAATTTTTTTACAAAATTATATTACAAAATTATAAAATTATTTATGACATAATTATGACATCATGGTTTGATTCCGGTTTATCTGCCCAGTTGAACCAGTGACCCATCCACTCACTCATTTTTCCGGTTTGCTCATCGGTCCGGTTTTCACCACGCTCAAATCATGATTCTAAAAATAATTTTAAAAAACAAAAGAAAAAAATATTTTTTTGAAAAGAGTTTGGTTTGAGTTTTGAAAGGAGTTTTTAAATTGTGTGTTTGGTTATGAGTTTTGAAATTTTTTTGATTGAAATTATGATTCCAAAGAGAACCAAATGCAGTCTAAAAATCTCTAAGAATATGAACCATCATTTTGCTATTTTCATTGTGTGGGTAGTTGAAGCTATTGATGTAGAAATTTTTGCGATTAACAAATGCCCAATGGAGGCACACACACAACACCAGCCAGAAAAAATTTCTCTCTCCTTTACATCTGTTAAATTGGCTTTCTCCTCTTTTATATCTCATCCATTGTTGTCAAATTGCAAATGAAATTGTAAATCGTTTTGTTAAAATAGTGAATTAGGAATCGTAAGATTCATTTTATTTAGCATATATAATTTTATATATGTATGTACATATAAAATAAATGTAGTGTTTAAAATGAAATAAATATCATACCACTTAATTATATATATGTAATATACCTAGGAAGCACGGATACGGATACGGGATACGAATACGGATACGATACGATATGGCGATACGACAAAAATTGAAAAATTAGGATACGGGACGGCGGGGATACGTTCATAAAAAATATTATTTAACAATTTTTAGTAATGCAGTATGCATAAAAATAAAACTTAAAGCAAAAGACAACTTGATAAAGAAGAAAGATTCCTACAAAACTAAGGCTCCGTTTGGTAGAGCTTTGTAACTATGATTTGAGAATATGAGTTGTATTTTGAGTTTGTGTGTTTAGAATTATGATTTGAGTGTAGAAAATTTGTTTGGTTATGGTTTTGAATAAAGTGTTGAATTGAGTGTGGAATTGAGTGTAGAATTG
This sequence comes from Camellia sinensis, assembly GCF_004153795.1. NCBI lineage: Eukaryota > Viridiplantae > Streptophyta > Magnoliopsida > Ericales > Theaceae > Camellia > Camellia sinensis. The sequence continues at coordinate 277,523 of NW_021024720.1, forward strand.
AGTTTTGAAAGTTTGATTTGACATGTGAAGTAAAAAAATTTGTTTGGTTATGAGTTTTGAAAAGAGTTTTCAAAACTTAATTCAAATTGTATAAACTCATAACAAAACACATTACTTTCACATTATTGAAAATTTTGATCAACACTCATAACCAAACTCTTTTTAAAATTCAATTAAAAATTTATTATTAGCAAAAAATAACATTAATCAATTTTTTAATTGAAAATACTACAAAGGAAATAATTTTTTTCAAAATAAATATTCAAAAAAATTTCAATCATAAATATTTAAATAATTTAAATAATCTAAAAAATTTAATAAGTAAAAAATTAAAATAAATATTCAAAAATTTTAAACGTAAAAATTTAATATTTTAAATTTAAAAACAACTCTACACTTAAATCGTAACCAAACACATAAAACAAAACTCAATTAAAAAATTATTTTTAAAACTCATAACCAAACACATAACTCGAAACTCCATACTACTTTCACAACTCTACACTCAAATCGTAACCAAATACAAACAAAAAAATTAAAATATTTAAAAATATTTTTATAAAATAGAGTTTGAATTTATTTTTATAAAATATTTTAAAATTAAAAAATTAAAATCGTAATATTTAAAAATATTCAAAAATTAAAAAAATTAAAAAATTAAAAAAATCGTAACATATTTAAATATTAAAATATTTAAAATCTTAAACAAATTAAAATATTTTAAAATATTGATTTGAATGGAGTTTTGAAAAGAGTTTTGAATTATGTGTTTGGTTATGAGTTTTGAAAAGTAATGATTATGTTTTGAATTGAGTTTTGAGAAATGAGTGTAGAATTATGATTTAAAACCCTAAACAAACACCACACTCAAAAGTGAGTGTGGAACTAGATTTTGAAAACTCCACCAAACGGAGCCTAAGAGTCTTCAAGATCAATAGCTTCAACTTGTTCCCCTTCATCAGTGAATATCACAAGACCTTAGCTAAAGCCAAAGCCAAAGCCAAAAAAGTATTCTTAAATAAAAATTTCAGCAAATATACTTTTTTAAGTCATCAACGATAGCCTAGGAAGCACGGATACGAATATGGTGATATGGGGATGTGGATATGGCGATATGTCAAAAATTTGAAAAAGTATGATACGGGTACAGCGGGGATACATTCATAAATTTTTTTTTTAATATAATTTTAATAATGTAATATGCATGAAAATAAAACTTAAAGTAAATTAATAAATAAAGAGAGGGATTCCTATTAACCTAAAAGTGCTCAAACATTCATAAAACATCCAAAACTAAAAGCAAATGCAAATGCAAATGCAAATGCAAATTAAACATCATCCTTACATGCCAACACCAAAAAAAGAATAAGAGCAGAGAGAAGAAACGTGAGAAAGCGAGAGAGAAGTGAGAGAGACAACAAGGATACATTAATTTGACAAATTCTATTACTTTAGCTCTCACTATATTCCTCTTATGAAAGAACTAAACAAAATATTATAAGTAATATGTAACTTCGAGTATCCGATACTTCAAAATTAAGTATCCGATACTTCAAAATTAATAAAAAATTAATTAAGAAGTATCCGATACTTTTAAGAAGTATCCGATACGTATCCGCGAGTATCCGAGGAGTATTGGTATTCGATAAGTATCCGATACGGATACGTTACCCTTTTTGAAGTATCCGTGCTTCATAGTAATATACATATAAAATCACTTATATCAATATAATTAATTGATTTCTTTTTTTTTTTTGCAAAAGTGATGTTTCATGCATTAGCCAAATAGAATTGAATCACAATTAAATCGTACAATTTACTCAATTTAAGATTCTACAGCATGAATTGAATCGTTTTGGTGGAAACCCATATTGAATCGTCCATCCTAATATTCTAACCACCATAATCTCGTATTTTCTGTTTGAATAATTGGGGCTCTCTCTTTGTCATTGCAGAGAGAACTTGGAATTCTATTGACACCTCCAACTGGCAAACAGAAGGCCGACAACTGGGTAGGACTCGAGACAGAGCGCCAATTGCAAATAAAATTTGAAGATGCACGGAGGTGTGATTGATTTTTTTTTTTTTAAGTACTAATACCCCCACCCATTTTCCATAGATTGATTTATTTTAAATTTCTCGTTATGTTGCCTTAGCAGACCAGCTTGTGATGTAGCTATATCTGGACTTGGATGGATTGCTGTTGAACCAATAGGAAAATCTCCTGGAGTTTGTGACTCGAATTTGGAAGAAACAGAGAAAAAGTTGCTTCTGGGAGTCCGTGTCCCTAAACCAGTTGAGATTTTCGTTAGGCCACCTATGCCGGTGGGGAAGGATGGAGGAGAGCGGTACCAGTACAGGGAGTTAACAGAAAAGGAAGCAGAAGTAAGACCAAAATGGTATTTTTGATAAAAATGATTCGAAATTCATTTGTAAATAATCCAAGTATGTAGAGAAGCATGAGAGAGAGAGAGCTACATAACATTTTTGCTGACTTGGGTTTTCTATGAAGTTGGTATGGTAATATATATCACCGGTTGTGAGATTAATTTGCTCTAGGAAAGCATGGGGTAGCAATAAAGATACCTTATTCCATCTCTGTCACTAGTGATGTTCATTTGTTTCATTGTGTACATATATTCATTGGGAAAAATGTTAGGGATCCTAAATGTTTTATTAAATATCTTATATGGGTGTGAGACTCACATCATGTGAGTCCCATGTGGGTCTCACATCCATTTAGGACATTTGATAAAATATTTGGAATCCCTAATATTACTCTATTCATTGGTGATTAGTGCCATGTTTGGAAATAATCATTAACAATTTATGTAAATTAGATCTTCTTATGTACCTAGTGAAGAAGAAAAAAGAAAAAGAAAAGAGAGAGAGAGAGAGAGAAGTGTAGGACTCTACTTTTTTGAACCTTCACCACCAAAATTGTTCCCCATCATCTTTTTCTTTGAACTCTTACCACAATATCAAGAATACCCCCATTCTCTGGACCCCCACCATTGCCACAAGTTTTCTTTCGGCATCCTCCTCCACTATCCCCACTTATGGCTGTTATTACTGCCACCACCTCTGGTAGCCCTCTTCAAGTATTCCCTACCTTCCTTTGCCACTCCAACCACCTCCTTACCACCCTATTTGTACATCCAACAATCTTTGTCCGTACTTGTCTTCTATCTCATCCCCTCCTTCGTACCTCTGGTGACTTTTTTCTCTGCTCATTTGCCATTCTAGCCCCTTTCAACCACCTCTTTCACACCTTCGATGATCCTCTCGTTGCACACCACCTTAATCCTAAATGACTAAGATAGAACGTGATTAGTAGAAATAGAGAAATAATGTAGCTAGGGTTTTGTATAAAGAAAGATTGTAGCTAGGGTTTTCAAAGGAGGATGGGGAGGATGAGGAGTCAAGGGTTTTCACCGCATGGGAGAATAGAGAGGGTGAATTGGTTGCAGAGGCTACAAGAGGAACAATGGTGGTAGGGATGATACATGGATTATCAGGCGAGGGTCGTAAATTTAGAATAAATGAAAGAGGTGAGGATCCTAATAAATTAGGTTAGGGTTATTTTGAAAGGAAATAAGGGCACTCATTAAAATGGAATAGATAGTGTCATACATATTTGCATACAAAATAAAATTAGTCCTTACCTAAGGCTAACTTCGCTGCCTCATGGGCAAATTGAACATCCTTTGTATTTATCTTAGTAATACAAACATGATCCAAAACACTACAAACATAATTAATATCCTTCAAGATAGAATAACTACCATTCTATAGCCATCTTTGATTTAATTCGCATTACCAACATTTGACAATCTGTAAGAATATTGGCTTACATAATTTGGTGTTGTGAACACCATTTGAGCATCTCCAAACATGCCTTTGCCTCTGCCACTAGTGCTGAAGATGTTGTAAAAGAAAATTGTTGCTTTATGATTGGATTTCCGTTGCAGTTCATCGAAACCCACGTAGCCCCAGCTTGAGATGATTGTTGCCTCCATGCTCCATCGATCAAAAATCTGTGCACAATAGAATCTGGACACCAATTAGATTGTTAGTAATAATAAAAGAAACATCCCCCTTATTTTGGACAGAATTAATCCCCATCAATTTAGCATGAAGTTGTCTATTTGAAGGTAAATCCAGGTGATTAATCCACTCAATAGTCTGAATCGGATGCTCAATATCCTTTTGAAATACAGCCTTGTTCCTGTGGATCCATATTCCCAAAAAACCTTGATTGCATCCACTATAGTCAGCTCATCGGGTGCATTTGGAAACCACCACTCAATCCATTCCTGAACTAATAAACTTTGCTCAGATTCAAAATCCAGCCCCATCCGTGAAGCCCTCCAAATGTGCTTGGCAAAAAAGCATCGAAAGCAAAGATGTTCCACAAATTCTTCTTCCTTCAAACATCTTGGGCATCGAATATCAATCCCTACTCCTCTACTCATTAAAGCAGCATTAGCAAGTAAAATTCTATGAATTAATTTCCATAGAAATAAAGCCCATTTTGCCGGAATATGAAGGTTCCATAACTTCTTCCAACACCAACAACTGACCCCTACCCATTGCCATGAAATAACTAGATTTAACTACCATCTTTGCAATATTTCCACACCACCCGATCTGCTTCCTCCTCCCTAGACAAATGAATACTCTGAATGTGCTCTACCATATTACTCGGAAAAAGAGTGTGAATCAACGATTCCCTCTCCTAGTACCATGATCAATTAAATGAGATATTGAAAAGGAAGAGAACATGCTTCCGACATTTCTACCTACCATTTCATTGTTTGTAGTAGATATCCATTGATCCTCGAATGGGTTGATTCTAGACCCATCCCCTACAATCCAAAAAAGACCTTTTTTCAACAAATCTCGTCCCCACAGAATGCTTCTCCATCCCTAAGAAGATCCACTGCTTGGCTGAACCTCTAGAAACCCCTTATGACGAAAATATTTTGCCAATAGGACTACTAAGATGGGATTGTGGATTTTGAAGAATATGCAATTTTAGCTAATAAAGACTGGTTTAACCATCCCAGATCTCTGAAACCCAGCCCACCAAAGCTTTAGGTAGACACAAAATGCTTCATTTCCTATAGACAACACCACCCCCATCCTTATTTTCCAAAGAAAACGACTAACTATACTCGGAATTTGCTGAACAAAATGTTTGGCCAACACACATATACTTGCAAAAGATAAGAAACCTCTTTTCCAACCTTGAAGTTTCGAATGAAATTTAGACACAATACAACTGAACAACACTCCTTTCCTTCCACTTAGATCTAGATGAGCGCCTAAATATATTCCCGGTTTAGCAACTAAATTCACCCCTAGGCAATTACTCAAGAATTCCCTACAAGAAGCCGACATATTTGAGCTAACAAAACAAGTCTGACTTTTTGAAATTAATAATGAGCCCGGATTGATGACAAAAGGCCTCTAAAAACCATTTAAGAATCCATACTTCCTCCATGCTGAACTTCATACAAATAAAACAGTCATCCGCAAACAACTAGTGATTCATTACTGGAGCATTTATACTTAATGAGATACCTATCTCAAAACTGAAAGATAATGCTTGAATCACCAATAAAAAAAGATATGGAGACAATGGATCCCCTTGCCTTAGCCTACATCTTGGCTAAAACCACTCTGTTCTTCTAGCATTAATCAACACAGAAAAAGATACATTAGATATACACTGATGAATCAAATGAATCCACCAATGACTAAAACCCATAGCATCCAAAATATTTTCAAGGAACCCCCAATTAACCCAGGCATAGGCCTTATTCATTGTCCAACTTAAGCACATAAAAAGACTGATTACCTGACTTCCTTTTCCAAAAAAATTCCAACACCTCATGGGCTAACAAAATATTATCTGAAATTAATCGTCCAACAATAAACGCATTTTGCTGAGCAGAGATTAAAAAAGGAAGAACAAGACGACGCCTATTGGCCATAACCTTAGATATAATTTTATACACCACATTACATAAACTGATGGGGGGAAAATCATTTGCCGTTTGGGGATTTTTATCCTTAGCTATAAGAACCAACAGTGTTTTGTTCAGTTCTTCAAGCATATGGCCAAATTCAAAGAAAGAAAGGACCGAAGCAACCACAAATTTACCAACAACTCCACACTATTTCTGATAAAAAGCTGCAATCATACCATCTGGTCCTGGGGCTTTCAACCCATTTTATTTCATATTCCAACACAGGTTGATCTAACTACACCTCGTGTTCCTCTGAAATTTGACAATTAATTGCAGATAAAAATTGAAAGTGAGAAGGGTAAGTAAAATGTGGCAATGTACCTGATGTCTAAGATTTGGAATTATGAACATGATAAATCTCTTTGAAATGCTGCAAAAACGCTGCTTGAATCCCCTCTTAATCCATAACGATCCCACCATTTTCCATTCGAATACAAGTTATCCGATTCTGATTAGCCTGAATTGTAGCTGCCATATGAAAGTATTTCATGTTTTGATCACCAAGACGTAACCAGTGTAGCCTTGCATGATGCACCCAATATACCCCTTGGTTGTTACAACAGATCATCCAACTTGCGTCTTGGCCCATAATCTTGATAAGACTTCACTACCAAATCCGAAATCTTCTGCACTACTAATTTTCTACGAGGTTGAGAGATTTGAATGTCCAATCTCTGAGTGGGTTGGTTATGCCAATTTCTTAGGTGTCTAAGCACAATTCTTTGATGTTGCATAAGTTGAAACGCATCTGATCCCGCCATTGAAACCTTCCAAACCTTCTCAACAATCTCTCCCGTGCTGCCTTTTAACAACCAACCAGCTTCAAACGACCCCATTCTTTCGTTTTTGAGCTAATGGGACTTGTATCCAATACAATTGGCCCATGATCCGATTGCTATATAGGCAATGCCAGTACTACTGCCTGCCAAAAAAGAATTAACCAATCGGTTGAAACCATTGCTCTATCTAAACATTCGTAAGTTGCCTTGGCACCAACCAGATTATTTGTCCAAGTGAAAAAATTCCCAGTAGCAAAAATATCCAACCCATAATAACTCATAAGTCATCCCATGCTGTCAATAAGCCTCTCAACCTCCTAATCTGCCTTAAGTCATCCCATGCTGCCCATAAACCTCCCTCATACCTAGAATTATCTACCCCTGTCCAGAACCGAAAACCCATTGTCAAGCCCAGCCATTCCAACTTCTTAGCCTCCATTTTAGTCTCCATAAGAAATGGAAGATTAGGCTTATGAGACTGGGTCAAATTTCGTGCTATTCGAATTGTAGAGGGTGACCCATCCCTCTGTAGTTCCAGCTCATAATCTTCATGGCGATTGAGGAGGTTAGTTGTTGCCAAAGTCAGATCCATCATTGAAGCTGTCCCGGACCTCTGTCTCTTTGTTATCCTATAACTCTTCCTTTGCCATGTGTCTAGCAGGAAAAAAAATTGTATTCTATAACTAAACCCATCCTTCTCTGTCGTCATTTTTACCTTTATTTTACTTTTCTTCACTGCCAAACGACATATCGATCAAACAAAGCAGTGTGACCACCTCTCTGTCATCTTCCTCCTCCCCACTATTTATTCTTCTCATTCACCTTGGCAACAGATAGATTTATTGCAAAAAGGCAACCAAAATTAATACTTATGTAGTTCCATCTGACTCATAAGAAACTAGATCAAGCGAAAAAAAATATTTTCATGTGGTTTGAGATTGATGGTATCCTCATTTTTCTATATCTTTGATTAAGGTCTTATTTAGAAAGTTGGCTATTTTAGGTGACCATTTGATTATTTTAGCCTGTTTAAAAAATTATATTTGGAAAGTTAGTACTTGTTTGGGATGTGCTATATAAATATATTTTTTGACTTTTTAACTAAAAAAGTAAAGCAAAAAAATGTATGTTTTGGATAATTACTTAACTTTTTAGGAAAAGATGTGTAATAAAATATTGTGGTAAAATCAAAATAACTATTCACTCTTGTTGACTCTTTGACTTTTAACTTTTAACTTTTTTACTTTTGAGTAGTTGAATTTAAAAGATAAAATAATAATTTTACCCTCTAAATTTCCCTCATAAGCTTCCTCTAGATAGTATAGATTTTTTAACTTTTTTACTTTATCCCAACCAAACCCTAAGTTAGCTTTTTTTTTTATAGACTTTTTTAACTTTTTTACTTTATCCCAACCAAACCCTAAGTTAGCTTTTTTTTTTATAGTTCATTTTGATGGGCGTATATGCTTTTTCTTTACTAAAACAAATTTAGGTAATTTGCCATGCCCATTTATTGTTTAAAATAAACTAAAAATCAAAACAAACCCCCCCCCCCCCATTGGCCGAGAGTGACAAAAAAAAAAAAAAAAACAGTCCCAAGACAAAAAAACAGTCATATACACCGACATAATAACTATCCAAGAGAATAAACCAAAAACTGTTCAAGAGAATAAACCAAAAAATGGTTCAAGAGGAGAAACCAAAAACTGTCACGAACTAAGACTCTGGAGGAGGTGGCTGCGGCATCTGGAGAAGAGAAAGAATTTGCGCAAGCATAGAACTTTGCTCCTCAAGGCGGCTGTCAAGAGAATCCATCCTGGCATCCAACTGATCTAGGCGGCGTGTGACAGACTGCTCAAGCATCTGCAGCTGGCCATGAAAAGAGCGAGGACGGATCTCAGGTAAATCAGGGGCGCCGACAGTGGCTGCTTCAAACTCTTCCTCCTCTCCAAGGGGATCATCATCACCTGCATCAAAACTCCCAACCTCGGACACACTCCCTCTCACATGGGACTGACTCTGGGAAATCGTGATAGATTGGTTTGAAATGTCTTAAATAAATGTATTTTTTAATTTTTTATAATTTTTTTTTAAAAAAATGTGTAAAAAAATAAAGAAAAAAAATTGATTGATATAACCCAAATAAATGTACGTATGTAAAAAAATATATTTTTTTAATACATACCAAACACCTACTATATTACTAAAATATTAAAATCCTAACCCTAATTCCAGCTTCCCCTCCTCCGCTCCGATAAGACCTCTAGCAACCCTCTTAGCTTTGGTAAGCATTTTTCAGCCCTTTTTTCAAATATCGTAATACCAGGGGTTCTCATCTTGAACTTCATCTATAGCAGCAATCAACTCGTAAGCCGGCACAAATTTCTGGTCGATCATGACTGGACGCATCCGGACTCCAAACGGGATGTCTATCATGGAAGATAGAGTTGCTAGTGAATCTGCGAACCTGTTGTTTTCTCTTAGTAGATGAGTGAAGTTTAGCTTCTCAAACCGAGGAATTAACAAGTCCAAGGTCTGGTGATACATTATCATCTTTTCTTCTTTGACTTTCCAGTCTCCTTTTGCTTGAGACACAACAAGGTTCGAGTCTCCGATGACGTCCAACCGTTTTACCCCTAGTTCCAGGGCTACTTCTAGACCGACAATGCATGCCTCATATTCTGCTTCGTTATTCGAGACTTTGAATTGGAGTTTGAATTCTAGAGGGATACGGGAATTGTCGAGTACTATCAGCAACACTCTTATCCCATACCCGTATTGGTTTGACGCTCCATCAAAGTACATCGTCCAAAATTCATCGTTGATATGAAGAATGGCCTCATCTGGAAATAAGTACTCAACTGCTTCACCTCCTTCCACTGGATGATCGATTAAGAACTCTGTTATCGCTCTTTCCTTGATTGACTTGCGCGTCACATATTTTAGATCGAATTCGGAAAGCAACAGCAACCAACGAGCTAGCCTACCCGTAAGTGCTAGTTTCTCGAAGAGATATTTGATGAGATCTAATTTTGAAACTAGCATTACAGAGTGAGCTAACTGGTAGTGCCGCAGCTTCCTAGTAACCCATACCAAGGCTAAGCAAGCCTTTTCTAACAGTGTGTAGCGAGTCTCATATTCCAGCATCTTCTTGCTCAGCTAGTACATGGCTCTCTCTACTTTGTCCTCTGATTCTTGCGCGAGCATGCAGCCCATCGTAGTCTCAGTTATTGAAAAATACAAAATCAACGGTCTCCCCAGCTCTGACGGTGACAACACAGTGGGTTTTGTAAGTATTCCTTGATCTGTTCAAAAGTAGCTTGGTATCGGCTGTCCCATTGGAATTTCTTTCCTTTCTTCAGGAGGCCAAAAAGTGGTTCACAAGTCAAGGTTAAATTTGAGATAAACCGTCTTATGAATTGCACTTTACCCAGAAAGCCTCGCACCTCCTTTTCAATCCTTGGTGGTGGCATTTCTAGGATGACTTTGATTTTGGAAGGGTCGACTTCGATACCTCTCTGTGTAATTAGAAACCCCAGCATTTTCCCTGCTGTAACACCAAACGTACACTTCTGAGGATTCAGCTACAACCAAAATTCTCTAATCCTTTGAAAGAACTTTTGCAAGGCGGTGTAATGGCCCTCTCTTTCTTTGGACTTGACAATCATGTCATCCACATACACCTCAACCTCTTTGTGGATCATGTCGTGCAATATTGTGGTCGCGGCCCTTTGATATGTAGCTCCAGCGTTCTTCAACCCAAATGGCATTACCCTATAGTAATACGTCCCCTACAGGGTAGTGAATGCAGTCTTTTCTCGGTCTTCAGGTGCCATCACTATCTGGTTGTAGCCCGAAAAGCCATCCATGAACGAAAGCAAAGCATGCCCCGTTGTGAAGTCCACTAACTTATCCATATGCGGCAAAGGGAAGTCGTCCTTCGGACTAACTCTATTCAAGTTCCTGAAATCCACATATACCCGGATCCTACCATCCTTCTTCGGCACCAGAACGATGTTGGCCAACCAAGTTGGGTATTCGGATACCAGCCGGAAACCTGCGTCAATTTGCTTGGTGACCTCTTCATTAATCTTAAGAGCCCAGTCCGGGCGGATCCTTCTGAGTTTTTGTTTAACAGGTCGGGCCTCGGGGTCAAGAGGGATCCGGTGCTGTACAATCTCAGGATCGATTCCAGGCATGTCTTCGTAGGACCACACGAAAACATCTTTGAAATCTTTTAATAAAGCGACTAAGCGCTTGCGTTCCTCCAAAGACAACATGGACCCGATCTGAACCAGCCGCGGGTCCTCCTCGGTACCAATATTCATAGTAGTGATTTCATCTATTAAGGGTTTAACAAATCTTTCCTGTTTTTGTTCAATTAAGCGTTGCAAAACCGGAGGAATTTCTTCCTCGTCGTTTTCATCAAAATTTTGAAAGTCTGAGTTAACACAATAAATCAAGGGCACAGAAAAGTACTCAGAAACTACAGCCACATCATCCTCATTAAGCACATCCAAATCGTCCGATTCTTCGGTTACAACAGACTCAAAAGAGAAAGGAAAAGGCGACTTAGACAGGACTGTGGCATCCGGGTTGTCACCCCCAGGAATACCGGACTCAGACTCAGTCGAGCTAAAACCTGATTCCGACTCAACAGATTCGGTGGAATCAGATTCTGGCTTACTACCTGACCCGGTGCTGCTTGACAAGAATCCCTCTTCATACTGCCAAATGAGAGAGGGTGCGATAGATGCATCCAAAATGTTTGCTGGTAGGCCCACAGCCGTTTCATTCCTGATCACGCATATCGAGAAGTTATCCCCCAAGCACTTCTGTTCGATCGGAGGATCTGAAAGTAGACACGCCAGCGCTACCCCCATTTCACTTTCGGCGTCCTCAAACTCCACTTTCTTGCTCTGCTCAGCCTCAGCTAATGAGTCTTTCTGCTCTTCGGCAACGTCATCCCCGGATAACTGTAGATCAAAGAAGATCTCAAAACCTGGTACGCGCTTCCTCTCCGCATTCAACCACGGCTTTGGGAAGCCACAAAATGAAAAGTCCTCTCTCTCTCGGACGAAACGTTCGTTTAGGGTACCCTAGATGGGTCGGTGCATTAGCTCAAAAGGCTTCCCCGCCTACTTCGCTCTGGCTTTCCCAACCATCTCCTTACCTTTTCTCACCCAATCCTCTTTGGTGGGTAGATAACCCAAACCAAAGGTATGTGGGTTGTGTGGCACTTCGGCCAACGCTGCAACGCCCTTCCGGCCGCTCTTTCCCAATCCCATCCCGGGGATGTATTGAAGCTTGTTCATGAGGTATACTGATTGAGCAGTGACATACACCCCCTCATTAACAGCTAAAATGTTCTGCACAACCCGGGCCTCAGCCAGAGTGAAACCGGATAAGAACACATCCTCCATACCGTGCTCAATTTCCAGGACTGGTGTAGATACCTTTGGCGGTGGATGGATCGATGAATTTCCAAAAACAATGGCTACTCCCTTCCCATGGGGGTATTTCACCATCTGATGTAAGGTGGACGAAACTGCCTTCACCTGGTGCAGCCACGGCCGCCCCAAGAGTAGATTGAAGGTTGCGGGAACTTCTAAGACGTGAAAGTCTACCTCATGCTGTCCCGGCCCAACCTTGGTCTGAATTTTTACTGTCCCAATTACTTCTCTGCTCGTGTTATCATATGCCCGAATCACCTGGGCTGTCGGCACAAAGTTCGCGGTCTTTAAACTGATTGCATATGCAGTTCTTGTCGGGCATACATTGATGGCGGACCCTGTGTCGACAAGCACCATGGGTATCCATTTGTTTCTACACTCCACAGAGATGTAGAGTGGCTTGTTATGGTTCGCACCCTCAGGTGGCAGTTCTTTGTCGGAAAAAGTCAACATCGGGGTAGTTCCTCTCAGAAAAACTAAGCCCACCAGCTGCTCAGGCGTGGTGTCTATTAAGAGCTTGGCCTTGTCCATGGCCAATAAGACAGCTTGTCGATGCACTCGCAATGCCATAAGCAGTCTCTAGATGGAGATGTCTGCTTGTATCTTTTTCAACTGCTTCAGTACAGCCTCTTCTTCAAGTTGCTTCTCTTTCTGTTTCTCAGCCTCCTTATCTTTCCCAGACGCCTCTGGCCGATCTAGGTACGGGGGCTTGAAGTACCGCCCACTTCTAGTCATATGGTCGACTTCACCAATGTACCAGGTATCGTCTGGCTGGTTACTCTCCCAATCTTCATCCGTGTGGGCAAGACATAAATCATCGTCCTCCCACCACATTCCGTCGGCAGCCAACAGACACTTGTCCGGCTCCGGTACAATTGTACTCACAGTACTTTCCGTCCACATGCTCGCGGTATTCTCTATCCTTGTGCACACAGCCCTTTCACTCCCCACGGGGGCCTTGGCTTTTTTGATTCTCTCAAACTCTTCGACTCCTTTTTGTTCCAACTGCGTCAGTACAGCTGGCTGTTCTATGATTCCTGTATTCAGAATGCCCAGATCCTAAGTGAAATTCATAGCACCGGCGCTCTCCAGCGATGCATTCTGATTTCTGACCCTTCCGGTCACAACTGATGTTCTTGCCCCTACCGGGCCCCGTTCTAACTGAGTTTCGTCGACAACATCTGGTAGGTCATCAAGCCACCCGGTGACCTCTGCTGACTCCTCAAAATCTGACCAGTTGACTACCATGCCCTCTGGATCTTGTTCATTGAAAAATTGGAGGTTAGCAAAGTCCTCTTCCACAGCTGCCAAGTCATCTATCCTTTGACCAGATTCATCCCCCTGTATTACACAAAGCTCTGCTCCTGCTGGCAATTCCACGTTTGGCCCAACCTGGCCCACTGATAGAATGTAGTCACTCGGACTGTATACCTCCTCAGCAAAACTCCTAAATTCCTCGGATTCTGACTAAACAATCCCATTCTGTCCTGAAATCTCCCCTGTTCTGTCTTCGACAGTCACCACCATTGGTTCGGGTTGGGTTCTGGAGATGTCTAACATGCACAAGTCAGTGCAGTCAGGAAGGAGCACCTCCGGCTTGAGTAGGTGGGACGAGGTGATATATATGCTAGGATCGTAAGATACGATCCCAGTCTGGATGAAGTTGATACGTTTGGGGGGTAGAGCTTGGTTGTACGGTGGGAGAGGGTTTGTTGTGACATTTGGTTTTTCGGGAGGCACAATCACCTGCTTGTCAACGAGATCTTGAATCTCATGACGTAATCTAAAACATTGGTCAGTGTCGTGACCATATTGTTGGTGATATGCATAGTATTTTGCTGGGTTATAAGAGGGAGGGAGTGGATTTGGCAACGGCCTCGGCTCTAGGGGCTTTAAGTGCCCTTTCTTGATTATTACCCCCAGAGCCTTGGACAGGGGCATATATAATCGGGTGAAGGTTCTCTGGCCTCGAGGTTGGTATTTGGTGGTTTGTGTGTTGCTTCCGGACGCGCCGGAGAAAGGTGTAGCTGCCATGGGTCTTGGAGGGGGGATGATGGTGACCATGCTTACTTCTGAAGCTCTAGCATTTGCGGCATTGCTGGTGCCTGTATTGTTGTTGCGGTTGAAGGTTTTTCTGGGTTGCTCTCTGTCATTATCAATCAAGCCCTGTTTCAAGGCATCCTCAATATGTACTCCCATCTCATGCAAATCTGAAAAGGCAGGGAAAGGGAGCACGATCATTTTTTGCATCAGCTTAGGCTGGAGATTGCGCACAATCATCCGGATTTGATCTTTATCAGTAGGCCTTAAGGTCATCATTGAGGCCTTCGTCCTCCATCTGGCTACGAACTCCGAAAAGCTCTCCTTAGGCTCCTGCCTTGTTGTCTCAAGATCACGGGTTGTAATCTCGATTTACGTGTTATGGGAATACTGCGCAATGAAAGCCTTGGCCATCTCATCCCAGTTCCGCTTAACATTGTCTTCTAATTTTACATACCAGATAGCGGCCACACCCGACAGGGTCCAACCGAATAATGAAAGCTTCTGCGGTCTAATGAGGCCCATCGGCCGTAGTATATCTGAGAACAACCGGAGATGCACCATGGGATCCCCAGATCCGTCAAAGCGGTCGATTTGTGGCATTTTGAACCTATCTGGCAGCATCACAGCCACGTCAGTATACCCGCCCTCAATGTCTGAGATGGACTTTACCCCTTGGGATTTCTTGAACAACTTCTCAAGCTTGCTCAATTTCAATACTGTAGGGTCGACCTCGAATTTGAAGGGAGAGTCCGGTAGGTTGGTAGGTGTTTTGGATAGCTGGGGTAAGATTGGAGGCGGAGCCGGCCCTATCGGAATGTCTGTACCCTCCTGGACATTTAGTGTTTCCCCGGGTGTCTGAACCCCTGGTGGTGGAGGAGCTTGATGCGAAGCAGATGCTCCGTTTTGCTGTTGCAACTTGGCGATTAGCTCGACCTGCTAGGCCATGATCTCGACATGTTGTTTGGCAAATTCATCTCGACGACCAGCGTCCTGCTGCATGGCTCTCATGGTCTTCTGCATCTGACGCATCATTTCCTCAACTCCTGTCGTTCCTGCCATACTGTCCTGTTCTATCTAAACTACCGGTAGGTCTATCTCTGGAGTAGCCTCGGGAAGCTCAACCTGACTGTTCAAAGTCCACTGATCTGGCAATCTTTGCTCGGATACACTGCGTTTTCTCGACCTCTGTCTGATAACCGGGGGTAGAGAGTAGAACACTGGTTGTCCGTCGACCAGATCCTCAGATCGATTGAGTCGGCGACCTCTTATCCAGAGTGCTTGGGGAATATCTGCTTGGTCTGAAGCAATTGTGCTAAACTACCTAGCAAAAAGATAAATAAAGCAATAATAAGGAAATAAACAACCAGACAAACGGACAGCATAACGCCTTTAAATAAATACACAACACACAGTCGATAAGCTGAAAATACTGTTCTCAAACACTGATCATTATCCCCAAATCACTGCCCCCAAAAAATGAATCTGATACCCGCAGATAACTGATTCCCAAAATACTGAACTGGTGCCCGCAGGCCTGATGCCCAAACTTGCAAGCTGATACATGCATTTCTATGGAGACGCACTCTAAAAGCACATAACAAGCAAATGAGAGCCAAAACACCCCTATGTTGGGGTAGGGTTTCCCTGTCCTATTGTGTCAGGAGCTAGGGTTTCACTATGCACGCAGCGGTTTCAAACAACCTATGATTGGGTGAGTAACCTATCCTAGCTTGGAATGGTCACTGTGGATTCCAAATATGCACTAGGCCGAATGGTTAAAAAGGGTGCCTCGGTAAAATCGGGGTTTGTGTTCCCGTCGTGGCACCGCAACTGGTCAGCCTTATGGCACGCTTCGCAAAGCGAGCCCCCGGTAAACCGTTCAAAAATAGCATATGGCAAACACGGTGTCCTAGGCGCACCAATGCAAATGCAATGCAAAGAAACACATAAGTGTAATCAAAACAAGATATCACGAGTTCGAGTTAAGTTCCCAAACTCCCCAGCTGAGTCGCCAAAAACTGTAGACATCTCCAAACGCCCCGGGAGAGAAATCCCGTTTTGTTCATTTGGGCTTACTACAGTTCAGACTCAATTGTCACGGCCCTGTATCTAATCTCGCAGAGTGCAATGCAAGACCGATGAATCATCAAAGAGTCCAAATCTGGCAAATCGTTTTGAAAAATTGATTTTTAGAAAGAAGTGTCAAACATGGACTGCTTTGCTAGATACAGAGTCGCCACCTAAATATTTTATTTTGGGGGAATCTAGGAAACCCTGACTCGTGCCTAAGGCCACGTGTCCGTCATCACCAAAGTTGCCTCGACTCGGGAACTTGAGTACGATTGGGGAAGGTCACTTCGTGAGCACCCCCGCTCGCCCGATCAAAGATCGGCCTCTACTAGCCATGATATCAAGTTTTTGAAAACACATGTGCTCTTATTCCGGTTATTAGCTTGGATTTACTATGTGATGCACACAGCATATAAGTATAGACTGGATCGCCTGAATTGGAACAACACATCTCATGTTTGTTTATTTTGAAAGTGGTTTGATGGTTCTACCCGCAAGTAGGCTTAAAATGCAGATTTTGCCACCCTCGGGTGAACTTAGAAAACATGGTTTTGCCACTATCTAGTGGGCTTAAAACTCGCAATCAATGAATTGTTCTAATCCAAGTAATCCAACCTTCACCCACAGGCATTTAGGCAGTTATATCACATAAGCACATAGCCTCATAGTAAGCATGCTATCATGGCAGTCACTCACACACATGCAAGGATGCTAAAGCATAAACATTTACCGAGTACTCCGAGCTAAAGAAAGAAGCTAATTAGAAATCATGCATGAATCCTAACTATGCTAAGAATGCCTAATGCAATACATGAAAAAATACAACTATAAGAGGCTCGGCTATTCTAAGATGGCATATGAGATGCAACAATCGATACATGTATTCAACTTGGAATTGAAATACAATGCAGTTAGCATGATGCGCCGAGCCCGGTGCATGCAATATAGATGAATGAATACAAACATGCGAACATATAGATGTTAATTGAAACATGCTCTAATCTAACCATCATAAGCTGGTAAATAAAAGGGAGAAAGACTTGGGTTAGAAGGCATACATCACACACACGCACACTTATTACAATTGTGCCCTCGCTCGGAGGGTCCGAATAAATAATACAGTCCGAATAAATAATTAATTACTCTAGCTAATTAAATATTACAAAACCCTAATTAATTAACAAATTAACTAGGAAAACGAATAAACTAGCATGCAAGCTGTAAAATGGACTGCCTCAGCTCTGTTTTGGATGACAATGGATGCATGCATGCTCGCGTCGCCTCGTCGGGAAATCCATCGCGATGCCTCGTCTCGCCTTAGTGTGCAATTTATTTCAGAAACTTGCACGAAGCTCCAAGAGGTTGAAACTCCACTCTGGGAATCTGTGGGAGGGCTGCCGACCAGCCCTTGGCTATGGAGACCACCCACCGACCACCTCTTGTGGGAGAAACCCAAAAGGGTGGTCGGCCTGCCAGAAAAGCTGGTCGGCCGACCACTTTCTGCCCCTGGATTCTGGTTTTCTGTAACACAAAGCAAAAGAGAGGCATGGCAAGGTATTTTCAACGAATGTGTGCACGACCACTCTCCCCGTCATTGCATGAGCTCTAGGGAGTGTAGTCCTCGATCCTCGTACCACCAATCACGCATCCCAATGCATGATGGCCGAGAAGTCAAATTACACTACTTAGCATGGAATGAATGCAAGTTTGAACTCATGAAGCCAACAATTCCATCATGGGCGATCAAGAATGTTGGGGACCGAAAATCGAGGCACATTTCATCACTTGGAGTATGAAACGTTTCTCGTTTTCCGTGTTTGGACTAACTCCTACTCCAAACACAATGCAACAAATGAGGCATGCACAATGCGACTAGCATGCAATCCTAAATGCAATGCAACCTAGTTATGCGGACATGCGAAGGATGACATGCAAATATGTAACTAGCACACACAATGCTATGAAACAATCAAAGGCATACTCAATGCGCATGGACTATATGGCATCCACAATGCAACTAACAACCTAGCATACGCAATGCAAGGAATGACATGGCATACACAGTGCCAACAACAACATAACATGCACAACACATTGTAACATGGCATACACAATACAAGATGGACTTAAACCAATGTGAGTGGACCTTAGCCACACTCTAATCAGTGGCCATCTGATGAAAATGAGACAATCGAAATACATGCAGACGTGCACGAATGCGAAAGATCGATCCTAAGGCATCAAATGCCACTCTACCAAAGCATGGCAACGGATGAATTATGGCATACAAACACACATGACACAGCTCTGAAATGGCATAAAAGATGATCCCGAAACATGCGAATATGTCACACAATGCATGCTATATGGCCCGGGTACCGAAACTAGTGAAGCGGGTTACACTAGAGGTATATAAAGCAATGCACCAATGGCAAAACTAACCCCAAATAGACCCTAGGCAGATCTGAAACAGTGGAGAAATGGCCTAAAATGATGGCTTGGAATGCAGAGAAATGGAGCTCATTCAATGGTCAGTAAATGAGGCATACAAGCCCGACTCTCAAACGCATTTAAAGAGTACAAAACATGGGAATATGGCATTCACATAAGCTCTGAAATATGATGTATAATGGCCCCAAAACAAGAAAACATCTCAGTATATGCATGTAGTGGACCTCAAAACTCAAAGCTAAGCATGGACATTGAACTACAAGCATGCAAAACAAGCATCATTCGACCATGAGACCCAAAAATAGAGCTAAGAAAGTCCAAAATATGCACAAAATCAGTTTAAGGCATGGCCAAAAGTGCTAAAATCAAGGGTCAACAAAGCATGCAAAGAAAGCTAGTGAATCATGAGTTGTACTACAACTATATGAAGCATATGAGACCTCACCAAACCAGCCAAAAATAGAAGTATGTCATGCCAAAATATGCCCAAAAACCCACTAAAACTCAGTCAATCCATGCAATAATGATAGGCTCCTTTGGAAGGCCATGCAAGGGGTTATTCTACACATGTATGATGGACACACAAAATGGCAAAACCACCTCTGGAAAGAGGTTACGAGGGTCCTAAAACCCACCAAAAAGGTCCTGAAATTAGTCTAGGAAGCATGCAAGTAAAAGCCCCTTTGAAAGGCCTTGAATAGGATTGTTCTACACATGCATAATAGACACTTTATATGGCAAAATGGGCTCTGGACAGAGCCTATGCAGACCTTAAAACTCACCAAATAGGGCCTAAAATATGGCTTTGAAACATGCAAGTAGGAGCCCCTTTGGAAGACCAACAAAGCTAGTAAACAAATCAAGGGGTGAGAGGGTCACCCCTCTCTGATTTTAGGGCTCAAAAACACATGTTAGCCACTGAAAATCCACTGGATTTCAGTGGCTAAAAGGCCAAACCAAGGCCAACACAAATGCTCTAATGCATAGTCCTAAACATGAGGAAATGAAGCATGCAAAGGAGAAGATGACCCCAAACTGAAAAAATGTTTTAAACAAATATGTTTATAAGCTCAAAAAAAAACTTTTTTCAGTTTATGACAAAACCCAAAAATACTTACAAATAAGGCTAAAGAATTAAGCAAAATAAAGCTACAAAGACGAAAATGGTGACTTACCCTTGTAGCACAGCAATGCAGCAAGCTCTGGACCAAGAAAGTGAGCCCTCAACCTCTGAAAAACAGCTCCAAGGTACTTAGGATAGTAGTGGAGGTGTTGTGCTTGGAGGTGTAGTGCAAATGGCCAAGAACCATGGAGCTATGGAGCTTGGATATAGAGATATAAAGGGAGAGTATATGTATGCCTCAGCCAAAAATGTTCAACCTTTTCAAATGGAGAGGAGAGCCTCTCTTATAGAAGAAGACGTCCAAGGCTTTTTGGAGAAGCCTCAAGCAAAGGGACCAAGCTTCTAAAAGAAGCTCAACCAAAAGGGTCAAGCTTCTTGAAGAAGCTAGACCAAAGGGGTCAAGCTTCCTCAAGAAGCTTGACAAAAGGTCAAGCTTCTCTTAGAAGCAAAGCAACAAGGGCCAAAGCTTCCTTAAGAAGACAAACAAAAGGGTTAAATCTCGGAGGATGGGGTAAATGCCTCCCAGCTGGCACAGTTGTATGCAACTTAGGAAGGCCAAAAAGGAGATGGCTGGCCGACCAGTTCAAGTGGTCGGCCGACCACTTCCCCTGGTCGGCCGACCAGGGGTCAAAAGGGCAACAAGAAAAGGTGGTCGGCCATGCGAAAAAGGTGGCCTCCCAAGTGAATGCAACACAGTGATGATATGGGAGACCAAAAAATATGGCTCAAAAGTGAGGGAGACCAAGGGGTCAAAAGGGTCAAGCACCAAAGGTGGTCAGCCATACCAAATAGGTGGCCTCCCAGATGAATGCAACACAATGGTGGTATGGGAGACCAGAAATTATGGCCCAAAAGTGAGGGAGACCACCTCTCTAACAAGAAAATCGGGCGGCGAAAAGAAAAGTGGTCTCCAAGAAGAAAAAGGTGGTCTCCCACCACACTACCACCTTTCTAACAATGAAACTAGGGTCCATGCCAAAAATGAACCCTAACCGATGCAAAACGAGGGTTCGAGGGCTAACACGCGCAGCCGGGGGCCTCGAAAACTGATTGTTAACCGCCGGAAGTGGCGTGCGACCCTGAAGGTGGTCTCCCGGGCCACAGTAACCCTCTAGGGAGAGGAAACAAGGTATGTGTCAAAAATCGGAGCAAACGGAGGTAGTTAAGCGGTCCCGAACCGAGGCGCGCAGCCGACGACTCCGAAAATCAAAAACTGGTCTCCAAACGGGAAAAGTGGTCTACGACCACGAAACATAGCCTACGGCCACTGAGAGATGGTCTACGAGACCTCTCCCTCCCTTCGGAAAGAGAAAAACAGAGAAAACAGGACCTGGTTCGCAAACCGAGGCAAAGCACAAAAGAGCCTCGAAGTCCGGAGGCAAGGCTCTCAGCCGAGACTCCGCAACCTCAGAACGAGCACAACATGCGTCATCACCTCCGCTATATTTTATCCTTCGTTTGGAGAACCTCTCGATTGCGGAGGTCCTGGACACTAATCATCATCCTAAAACAGTGATGGTTCAAATTTTATGGCAAGCATTAACCAAACAATGATGCTCACTGCTCAGCGGGTGCAATTGTTTGCAAACCATTTGAATAAACGACAGGTAACCTTTTTGGTGTAAAATTTATTTTTTATTTTATTTTTTGGAGCGAATTACACTAATAGTTTTTATAATTTGTGGCATGTATCATTTTAATCCTTAACTTTTCAATTGTGATATATTTGATTCTAAATTTTAAATCTTGTTCCAAATAAGGACAATCAAAGATGTTTCCTTTGTAAACCGTCAAATTCAAGGACAAAATTGTCATACAACTTATTTTGTATTGGTTAACTTGTATATTGTTTAAAATGTAATGACTTTTATTTTTAATGAATAATGTTAAAACTTTCTTGGTTACAAGGTTATGTTTAGTTTGGTTTTCATCCAAAGAAAAGATAACGATGAAAGTTCTACTTCGGCGTTGGCAACAGATAATAGAGGCAGGAAGCCCAACAGAGGCAGCAACAAGAAGAGAAGCATAAGTAAATCCAGGTTTGGTTGATCTCCATCCCAACCAAAGTTTACAGGCAAGTGTTCAGGTTATAGTAAGACTGGTCATGAAAAGCAGGATTGCAAAAGTGGGCACAGGTTGCTGTCTTGATATTTCAAAGGGATTGAAATCTAGTGTGGCATAGGCATGAGATTAATGGTTCATAATTTTTCTTGTTAAATCAGTGTATATGGAAGAAAATATTCAAGATGAAAGTGGTTTTGAAGGTTTTCAGTCATTGTAGATTCATCTGTGTCCGTTCCGAGTAAGAGACTATAACCTGGAAGGGTGTCCCGACCTCCCAAGGCAAGTTTCGATTAAGTAAGGACTCGCACAGCGGGGGAGCATTAAACTCACACCAAGTAGCTGATGGCAATTAAATCAGGACTCGCATAGCGGGGGAGCATTAAACTCACACCAAGTAGCTGATTAGGCATCCTTAAAGTCCAACCTCCTTACCAATAGTGTTTCGCCCAAAAGATTGGCCCAAAAAAAGAATTGAACTTGTGACCTTGGGGTTTAAGCCCCAAGGTCTTACCACAATGCGACAACCCCAACACCTACTATATTACTAAAATATTAAAATCCTAACCCTAACTCCAGCTTCCCCTCCTCAGCTCCGATAAGACCTCTAGCAACCCTCTTAGCTTTGGTAAGCATTTTTCAATCCCTTTTTCGCCGTCGTTGTCGTCACCCTCTAACCTCTCATCGGCCTACCTGTCGCTGCGACCTTCATTTGTTAGCCCCAGTCCATCCACTTTCACTACCCCACCATGTCATCATCGCCGGCAGACCCCACTCTTCTCTACTACATGTGAACCATTCACTCTCCCTTCTACAACTCGCAAGAAACTTGCTCCGAACAACTGCAACTCCCGACCGCAAAACCTCACCAACCCATTACTATCTACAACTCACCCTCCTTACGCCACTTGTGACTTACGATCACCAACCTGCCCTCCTAGATCTGGCATCCCTACCCTCCATCCGACTGCAACCCTCTCATTTCTTCTTTTTCTTCATTCTCTTCTTCTCCTTCGTGACTCTCTCTCTCTCTCTGCCGATGATGGTAGGTGGTGGGGTTAGGGTTTTAAAGGAAGGGATGGAGGGTCGGCATCAAAGAAGGGGACTAACTGGCGAGGTGGCTCTGGTAGTGAAGATAACTGCGACTAGGGGTGTTCGCGGATCGGTTTTGTGCGGTTTGCGGTTCGGTTTTGACCCACCCGCATCTATGCGGTTTGGGAAAAAGTCAACCCGCAACTGCCCGCAGTGCGGTTTGCGGTTTGTACGGATAGGGTTTGCAAATGTGCGGGCTGTTCCGGGCGGTTTGCGATTTACACTTTTTTCTTTAAAAATTAATTTTCGAGTTTTTTTTTTCTAGCGAATTTAGGCATCAGATTCATTTTATATATTTGTGATAACAATTTTTTGATGAGTTTACAAATAAAAATTGAATATCAATGCATTAAATGAAAGTACCCAAAACAAAGAGACCCTACACTAACATTTTTGCCATGAAAAAAATGTATATCAATGCATTAAAGGTTGTACTCAATTAGAATTTCCAGTTCAGTAATCAATAATCAAACTATAAGTTCTATCGACCATTAGAAGGAAAATTTTATTAGGAAAAAGAGGATGAATCGCCAATAAAAATCATATAAGAAACCAAGTTTAGGACTTGATAATTCTACGGCATTAAGAAAGTTGAGAAATACTTAAAAATAAGGATCCTAGTGTCATAGAGAATATAATGGTGCTCCTGTAAAAGTTACAAAGTTGGTGTATAAAAAAAAATAATAATAATAATTAAAGTGCGGGCGGTTTTTGCGGGTTGCGGGTTTAAACCGCGACCCGCCCGCAACCCGCAAATTTGTCATATTTCAAACCGCATCCGCCCGCATTATGTTTGCGAAACCGCCCATTTATATGCGGGTTGGGGGGGTTGGGCGGTTTGAGCGGTTCGGATAAACCGTTGCCCACCCCTAACTGCGACGATTAATGGGTGAATAGGGATAAAATTGGAATGATCTGCGATGTTCAACAAAAATATTTTAAAAAATACAAATTTTTGACTGGGATGTTGGCTTGTTTTGGGTAGTGGGAAAAAAAAGCTAGTTTTTTTTTTTTTTTTAATTTAACATTAGAGAGGTGATGCGATTTAAACAAGTTAATAAGTCAATAAATTGACTTTTTTCTTACTTTTCAAAATGGCTCTAAAGAATTTGGGTGCTTAACCAAAAAAGTTGGGTGCATTTAGAGGCACATTTTTGTAAAATGTTAAAAAATCACCAAAAAAGTCAATTTCCAAAACTACTCTTATTTTAAGTAAAGAAGTTATGGGTTAATTTTAAGACTCTTTAACTTTAAGTAAAGGATTGTTTGGGATGATCTAAATAAGTATATTTTTTGACTTTTTATGAAATATGGATTGGATTTGGATTGGGTTTGAAGTGCTGTGTTAGAGAAGTGATGTGACTTAAATAAGATGATGTGACTTAAATAGGATAGTGACTTTTTAATTTTTTTACTTTTTTAAAACTTGCCAAACTAACCCTAAATATCATTTTATCTCGTATTTGAACTAGCACACTTTGAGTGATCAATTAATAAAAACAAACAAACAAAAAATTAAATAGTGAAGACTCAAAACCAGAACTTTGAGTTTGGTGAAAAAGATTTTACCACTTGAGTAGCACATATATTATGATTTCTTTATCATTTATTTTTACTAGTGGTTGGACATGCGACAAGTGATTTTTCATCAATTGTTAATATTATAATTATACGTGTCTCTTAAATTGGTATGTGACATGTATACAAAATATGGAGATTTGTATGGATAAATTGATCTATATCCAAAATATATTTAAGCAAGAAATGAATATATACTCAACTAAAAATTTTAAACAATATATGAAAAATTTTATAAACATAAATATTAATTTATAATTAGATTGTTGAGATCACAGTTTTATCTTAAATAATAAATAATAAGTGGATCATTTAAATATATAGTATTACTTAAATCTTTTTTTATCAACTTCACACTTCAATTTTCCATAATTTGTACTTGTAATACAATTGAAAGTATGAAATTAATTGCACAATTATACAATTTTGGCTAATAGTTTATCTCATAATACAAATTCATTGAACTCACTAGTGCATACTATTTGCATACTATTGGTGTAATAATACATTAATATCAATATGTAATATATTTTTATACATTAAAAGTTGTTGAGTCTCGTTTTCTGTGTCATAAATATCTTGCATGATAAAAAATATAACATTAGTCATTAATATATTTTTATTTATGTAGAAATATGGAGTAGCTTTTTTACGAAATTGTGGAATGATATTGTAACTTAATATTTTGATCGATAGAGGAATTTCATAATTATTTTCATGATATTTATAGATCCATACTTATAAGTGTTGGTAGGGTCGCTTTCATAAAACTTTCAAGTTACATAATTTATTATGACATCTGTAAGTAATCAGCATATAACAAAATTGATCGAGACATTTTATTTGATGTACTTACTTTTGGTATCATTTTTTCCAAGTTGACAAGACTCACAAAGAAATTTAGACACATTATTGTTCGCAAAAACAAATGGAAATAAATGCTTAAGTAAATAAAAGGAAGGATGCCCAAGACGCCGATGCCACAGCCATAAATCATCTTTGGTGGTAGGACTTGTGGTGGAAGAATGAGCAAGCTTTTCCAGTTGATCCAGGAAGTAGAGACCATTTTCTGCACTGCCAATCATCCTCCTCGTGACAAGGTCCTGAAAAAGACAATGATTAGGGAAAAATGTCACACTACAATTCAAATCCTTTGTAATACGACTCAAGGATAACAGGTTAACAGAAAAATTGGGAACATGGAGAAAAGAATATAGAGGGATGGTAGGAGTGACAAGGACTAAACCTTTCCCAGAAATAGAAGAAACAATGCCATCTGCAATCCTAACTTTTAGAGTTGTTCTAACCCAATAAGTCCACCAAGGCAAATTATAACCTAATTAGTCCCATATATTTATACTTTTATTTCATGAGGTCTTTTTTTCCTGATTTATATTATTCGTTGGACTATTATACCGTTATATCTATTATTGATATGTATTACATAGAAAAATGATATACACATTTCATTTTTTGTTGCTACCTCTGTTTTGATAGTTACCATTATTCACGTTTTTCTTTTTGATCAGTTTCATTCACATTTGTGGTATTGTTTCATTGTACTAGGGTTTCGAAACTCTCTATTTGGTACGGTTTAGAAACTCTAGTTTACACATGGTGGTGAAATAATATTATGTTCATCCATTGTTGCGGTAAAACTTTGTATTCCTCCATTGTCACTTTGTGTTCGAAGTTATTTGTTCGTCCATTGTTACTCTGTGTTCAAAATTTTATATTTCTCCATTGTTGTAATCAATTTTGTCACAACCACATTCTTGAAATGTGGGTTTGGTTTGATTTGGAATAATGAAATTGCATAGATTGTTAATGATAGTGATAATTATAAAGATGATGATGAAGATGAGAATGTGGGTGACATTTTTTTATTTTTAGAGTGATTGAGTTTTTTTTTTTTTTGAATTTCTAATTTTATTGTTGTCATTGTTTCTATTTTTTTGTCAGTCAGTGTGAATGTTCACATCTCACATTGTTCACATTATTTGAAAATCTAAGAAATAAGTATTGGAATATAGATATGGACATAATTATATATTTTGTAAGATATGAATGCTCACACATTATTAGGTATTTGTTACTATACTTGTTGTTTTAATAATCATTTTTTGTTACCATTAAACAATTGAAATAATCTTCTTCTTCTTTTTTTTCAATTTTGTTTCATGTTACAGTCTGAATGTTCACATTGGTATGACTTAATTTTTCTAAGGTTAGTTATATATTAATTGTAAATTGTGAACATTAACATTGTATTTCGGTATGAGTTTTTTTTTTTTTTTTTTGGAAGTTTTTTCGAAAGTTAGCTGTGTTTTGTTATGTTTTTTTACTATGGGTTGAACAATCATTTTTATTACCATTGAACAATCAAAATAGTCAATATTCACTTTTTTCAATTTTATTTTATGTTTTCATGTTACAATGTGAATATTCACATCAGTATGAGTTTATTTTTAAAAAAAACTAGTTGTATATTAATTGTAAATTATAAATATTCACATTGTATTTTGGTATATATTTTATTTTTTCGAAAATTAAGTGTCTGTTTATTGTTTTTGTTACTATACTTGTTAGTTGAACAGTCATTTTTGTTACCATTGAACAATTGAAATAGTCGATTTTCACTTTTTTTCAATTTTGTTTTATGTTTTCACGTTGCAGTGTAAATGTTTACATTGGTATGAGTTATTTTTTTAAGGCTAGTTGTATGCCAATTATAAATTGTAAACATTCACATTGTATTTTGGTAAAAAAAAAAATTTCGAAGGTTAGTTATATGTTTGTTATTTATTGTAAATATTCACATTGTATTTTAGTATGTGTTTTATTTTTTCAAAAGTTAGTTGTATGCTTGTTGTTTATTGTGAATATTCACATTGTATTTTGATTTTCATTCAGATTTTTTGTTGCGTTGTTTTTAAAATTTTCAAATTATAAAAAGGTTCAAAATTTATAATTCGAGATTTTCTCCATGGAATGTGGAAGAAATTTTCTTCTTAGAATAAGGGAGAGATTTTCTCTATGGAATAAGGGAAAGATTTTCTCTTTAAAATGAAGAAGAGATTTTCTCTATTAAATGAGGGACTACTGTTATGTATTAATTTCAAAATAGAAACATATACAAAAAAAATTAGAAATGATGATTTGGTCATAGTACATTAAGAATAATGCTAGCAACTCCAACCACACTCTCTACTTTTCACTAGCTAAAGTACAAAAAAAGTACACTCTTTATTTTACCTAATTACTTTAGCTATCGTGTTCTCCAACCATGCTCTTTATTTTAGCTAATCATTTAAACTAACTTAATTAATTTTTAAAATAAAAAAACACTAATTTTTGATATTTTATTAATATAAATTTGTAATAATAATAAATTTACCCATACAAACATACAAAACCTGTAGAATGAAGAGAAAAAAAAATACAAAATAAGTTATTCCGTAATTCATCAAATAGAATTGAAAGAACATATAAAATTGCTACATACACACACACACACACACACATATATATATATATAATATATATATAAAATCCCAAATCCAAGACATAAATATACAAAAATCTAAAATATATACATACATAATTGTTTGGAGAGCTTCTGGGGCTCTTCAATTGTAGCCACCAAAAAAATAGGATGGTAAAGTAGCTAGCCTAATAGCTAACCCAATAGCTAGCCCATTGGAACTCAAAATTAAACTTATATTAGCTAAAATGGCTAACAAGCCTTGTTTAACTATCCCCTTGGAAATGCTCAGAAAGCTTACATGGCATGACATATCACTTTCCTGGGTTCACTGTCATAAACAAATCATTATAGAAAAAAGAATTAAAAAAAAAATAAATAAGAATCTGCAGAGTTGTCCAAAAATAGCGAGATCTTCAACTTTCTCTCTCTCACGTCGCTTTGTTGAATCAAAGTATTCGTTCGTCTCTCTCTTTACAAGTTCTCTCTCTTCGTGGATTTGACTCGGTCTCTTTCACATCTCCGATAATCGACTGAATCAATGATAAACTAAACCCAAGAGAAGAATCGAATGAAGACACTTTCTGTGGCCTCTCTCTTACCTACAGATTTCGGTCAATTATTCATTGTTGCTTCATATTTTATTTAAACTATGAAGGCTATTAGTGCTCAATTTTTGTTCGACTAGATATGTTAGTATGGCTGGTCCTCTTGTTTACTATTTTTATCATGATGGTTTCAATTCAAAGTTTATGTGGGGATGATCTTCAAAAAATATATATCCGAGATGCCTATGTGCTTTTATTGCTTTTAAATTGGGATTGGGCATAATTCTTAGCATACATTGTAACAACCCCGACCCTTAATTAACGTTAATTCATGCTTAAGTGTGCCTAACAAGTGATTAAGAAGAAATCATGAGTTAATGACATGTGTGTCGCATTATTAATGTGTCTCTATCTGTTTAGCATAGAAAGATCAGTTTATGTTTTAGTTACAATTTACAAATTGAAAGCCTTATCGGCATCCGATACAGAAATTGATTTGATTTATATGTCCATCTGGATTCATAGGATTTTATGGTAGGTTTAATTTAAATTCGATTTGGGATGATTAAATTAGAATAAATAAGGTTGAATTATTTGAATCCAAATTAATTACAAGTGTGCCATTGAGTGGGCTTATACAAATTGTTGTATATTTTGACTTGTCATTTTCCATCCTCAAGACCAAAAACGTGAGAGAGAGTGAAGAAGGAAGAATTGGCTCAAAACTTAAAGTATTTGGGGCTCAAATTATAGGATGCTAGGAATTGTTGTCATTGATGAAGATTTAAGAGTTTTGACTTTCCAGGTAAGGGACTAAACTCTAAATTGAGTAATTGAGTTAGATTCTACAAGATTATTGATGAATTAAGTAAATTCATGGTAGAATTGCATTAGAGTTGAGAGATTTGGGCCATACCATACATGCATGTGCAATTCTTCACAATTTGAGCATAACTTCAAAGGATTCTTTCATGCATGTATTTATTTCATCTATGTTTTGAGAATTCATCATGTTTTCTATCAAATTGCCAAATTTAATCTTGGTTTGAAGTGTTTGAACTCAAGGGAGATCATACATGTTGTATTTATGTTTTATTCATGAAGTTTTAGTTGGAATTGTGTTCAATTGGCATGCCTTTAGGCCATGGTTTCTTGAAATATCTTTAATTCATGTTGCTTTAGGGTCTTCATGTATTTTCCTCAAGTTTTGGCCCAGAAAAATCAAGTTTGAAGCTTTAAAGGTTGAGTTTTGTGCTTGAGGATCAATCTGGAATTCCAGATTTTCGATCCATGCTCGAGCGGAGGACTTCAAGCTCAAATGTACACTCTGAGTACATGCACTTCCGTTCGAGCGTCGAGAGTCGCGCTCAAGCGTGAAATGCATATGCCCAGAAGTTCATGTGTTTTGCAGTCCGCTTGAGCGAGGGAATCCGCGCTTGAGCGAGGGTCTGAGTCTCACGCTCGAGCGTGGGTCGAGCGTCTATCGAGCGTGAAAAACATGCAACCAGTACTTTTTCAAGAGTTTGCAGTCCGCTCGAGCGAGGGAAGTCACGCTCGAGCGGAGCTTCATTGTCTACATGTCTGCTTGAGCGGGAAAAGCCACGCTCGAGCGTGGACCCTATTTTCAACAAGTTTTGAAAAATGTTTTCCAGCACATTTTTGCATCCTCATTCCATCCTAGGCATTCCTAGGCCATGTTAAGACTCTATAATGAGGATTAAAGACTAGAAAAACACTAAGAACAAACGAAATAAGTTATGTACAATTCGAACGTGTGTTTTAAGTGTGTATTGGTATGTATGTTCCTCTAGGTCATGCGTCTCAGGACAAGTGAAGTGCCACCTTACCATATAATTAGAGCTATCAATCATCTGTGAGTAATAACTTTGTAAAGTTATGTTCAATGTTAAATATTTTCTGAACATTATGACATGAAATGATTAGTTTTCTGAAATGCTACGCTATGGTTTGAATGAATGAATGATTATCCAAGATTCTGAAAGTTGTTCGTGGCATCCTTAGCATTATATGATATGCGTCCCTTCATGGGTTATTCGGTCCATTCATGGGTCATCAGAAACGTCTCTGTGCACATGAGTCATTAGTAAGCCTTCATGGCAGTCCCTTTGTGGGTCATCGGATTTATTAATGCTAATGGATGTGTCACGTATTATGATATGATACATGTACAAGTTTTGACTACGAATGTAAGAATACCTATGAATTTGCTCTGTTATGGTAACTAATTATGTGCAAGGCTTTGTTTTCGTATGGACATTATTCAATAAAATCTTTAGTCTGTTATTATTCACTGGGCTTTAACTCACTGTTTATTTATATATGTAGGTGAGCAAGCACGTGATCAGGCCCAGAGTTGATGGCCTATGCTTCAGTTTTGGCAGCCAACCCTTGTACCTCCCGAGGAGGTTCCGATTGAAGTCAAGTTTCATGGCTGCTTTTGTAAACACTTTACACTACGTGATGTTTAGTCAAGATGTCTTTTGGCATGTACTTGGTGGTGTTAGTATTGCATCTTGTTATAAAGAAATTTTAAGTTGTCTATTCCATGTATGTCAACACGGCTCAATGGACTGTATATGTTTTATATATTGCTTCCGCAGCCCCTCTTTATATGCTATTATGTCATGAGGCCTTTGGTAATCCAAGGATTACTGGCTGATCTCGATGCTAAACCCATAGGGGCGGGTTTGGGTCGTAACATACATAATTTGTAAACAACAAGTTTAAAATATACTATATATATATCCCTCAAAAAGAGTATATCATATGTAAATTATGATCAAATAACTTTCAGTCATAATTTAATGGATCAAAACCAAACACCTTTAAAACATAATTAAAGACCTCTCATAACTCAATTATAACCAACACCATTAGGGGCAGAATGAGGGATTTTGTTCGGGAGGGGCTGATGTATATGCATAAAAAATATTGAATTAATTTTGATACATTACTAATTGAATATAATTTCTTATACAAGTGTTGCTAAAGAAGTATTTCATGAGAAAACTAAATAAATCTAAATTATTATTATTTTTTTTAGTTTTAGTTATGAACTATTAGATTTCAGTTTATAATCGATTAAAACACTATTTTAAGCGATTTTATTGATTGATATAATCTAGTAAATAAAAATTGAAAAATGCATAAGATCCCCCAAAAATACTTAAATTACACTCAATGCCTTTGAAAGTTACATATTAGTTGATTTGTTTAGAAATAAATCAATTAAGATCTAACCCCTTCCATGTCATTGTGAATAAATTTAACGGTAAAGTTTTAGGTTCTCTAAGATCAACCTATTATACATTTTACAAATATTAATAATAAAAAATTGCTAAAAATCGATGGAGGCCAAGGCCTCTCCTGACCCCTACACAGTTCTGCTCCTTAACACCACAATGTGTCATAAACCAAGGGTCATAACCAAACACCACTTGAAGCATAACCAAACACAATAAAACTATCTTTAACCTTCAAATCTGTAAAACTCTTAACTAATATGAATTTAAAAAAAGGCAATAGAATGAAAATAGTACAAAGAATGGCTTTTATAGATTTATTTGTAAATTAAATAAAAAGTATGTATATTTCCATATTCTAGTTAACGGCTACATGTATGAATTATGTTTCTTTTTAATTGAAGAAAACTGGCTTAACAAAGTAGACTTTCTAATTTATGTTGTTTTTGTTTTGTTCATTGACTATTCTATATGTTTTGTTCATGGAGGAAATATCAAGTGGTTCTGAAAGTGTTGGCTTAAATGAAGGTCATAATGAGATTGAAATAGAGAAGGCAAAAAGTGTAGAAGATCCTAAAGTGGGAATGTTGTTTGATTCCATTGATGACCTTGTTCAATTCTACCAAAGGTATGAGAAGGAAAAAGGTTTTGGCATGTGTATAAGAAGCTCTAAAAAAGTAGGAGGTGAGGTGAGGTGAGGTATGTGACAGTTGCTTGTAATCATAGTGGAAAAATCAAGCAAACTCCATCAATTGCATCCACTGTGGGGACATAATTTTTGAATGACAATACGTGGCCGAGGTGACACCAAAGTGTCAGCCGAGGTGTCACGTGTCCTAGTCATGACACCGAGATGATCTCGGCTAGGCCGAGGTTATCTACGAAGAAACCGAAATCCGGGATAAGCAGATAAGGGACAAGAGTCCTAGAATGAGAGAGGACTTCAGTTTGTGTAAAGATAAGACTCTTAGAGAGTTTATCCCAATCCTACTGGGAGTCCAAGATTAGCAGTAATCCTAAGTCCATTGAAGTTAGGATTCTATTGGGACTAGGTTTGTGTTGGCTATAAAAGAGAGGCACCCTCATGAGTCTAAGGTATGTCTTTTATGCTCTGTCTAATAAGTTAAACACTATTGGTTATCTTTGAGAGATATTTTACTGACTTGATCGTCGGAGTGCCCCCAGGTGGACGAGCCACCGCCGGAATCTCTTATTTCTGTTGCAAGTTGTTCGGGCTTAACCTATTCTGCTGGTGTTCTCCAGTTGACTACTAAGTTGGCAGTGTGGTCAGAAATTGACACCCATAATTATCAAAAATAGATTGCAAAGCTAAGATTTGTGCAAATCTATTAGGTAATGAAAAGTGGATTTTGAGATCTATGGTTCTTGACCATAATCATGGGGTGAGTCTAGGAATAGCTCGATTTTATAAATGCCATAGGGTTCTCAATTCAGCTGTGAAAGGGAGGCTTGAATTACATGCTAAAGCCGGTATTAGAATGAACAAGAGTTTTAATTCATTAGTGGTTCAGGCAGAAGGGCATGAGAAATTGACATATTTAGAGAAAGATTGCAGGAATCATATGGATATGATCAGACACATAGAGCTTGGAGAAGGAGATGCTACAACAATGCATAATTACATTTTGAAAATGCAAGCTGACAATTCTGAATTCTTTCACATGATGGATTTAGATAAAGAAGGTTGATTAAGGAATGTATTTTGGGCAGATGCAAGGAGTAGAGCTACGTTTAAAGAGTTTGGTGATGTAGTTACCTTTGACACAACATACATAGTTAACAAATATGCAATGTCATTCGCTCCTTTCATAGGAGTGAACCATTATGGCCAATCAACATTACTTGGGTGTGGATTGATCTCAGGTGAAGGCATAGAGACCTTTACATGGCTATTTCAGCCATGGCTCACATGCATGTCTGGATGTCCTCCTTCTGCAATCATTACATATCAAGATCAAGCAATGACAAATGCTATAGAGGTTGTTTTTCTTAATGCACAACATCGGTGGTGTTTATGGCATATCATGAAAAACCTACCTAAGAAATTGAGAGGCTACAATCAATATGAAAGAATCAAGTTTTCAATGAAAAATGTGGTTTATGATTCCTTAACTATAGGAGAATTTGAAAGAAGTTGGGGCAAATTCATTGAGAAGTATAAACTTCAAAGCAGTAAATGGTTATTTAGCTTGTATGATGAAAGGCATCGTTGGGTGCCTATATTGTGAAAGATACTTTTTTGGTGGGAATGTCAACCACATAGAGTAGTGAAAGCATGCATGAATTTTTTGATGGGTATGTAAATTCCAAGACCACATTGAAACAATTTGTAGAACAATATGAAAATGCTTTGGCAAAAAAGTTAGAAAATGAGAACAATGAAGAATTTAATTCTTTCAACTCTTGCATCCCATGTATGGTTGGTTATGAAATGGAGAAGCAATTTCAAAGTGCTTATACAATGGCAAAATTTGAAGAGTTCCAGCAAGAGCTAATGGGGAAGATTTCTTGTGATTTATCTTCATATAAGAAAGATGCTTACATTTCATAATACAAAGTGGCTGAAGATATGTTATTTGGAGAAAGTCGTCGTCGTGTATCTTTTAATGTGTGCTTTGATGAAGATACCAACGAGGTTTATTGTAATTGTCAGTTATTTGAATATATGGGAATGTTATGTAGGCATCAAATTGTGGTGTTCATTCATAGGAAGGTTGATCGAATACCGGATAAGTACATTTTGAAAAGATGGTCCAAAAATGTTAAAAGGAGCCATACAAAAGTGTGAATCAGTTATGACAATTGGGCTCTCAAACCTAAAGCACGCTGCTATGATAAAATGTGTAATGTCTTCTACGAGGTTGCAGATTTGACTACAGTGTCTGAAGATTGGAGTGAGAAGTTCATAGAAAGAATATGTGAGCTTCGTATATGTATGAAGCAAGATAGTTGTAGAAGCGATAAACAAATTTATGTACGTACTCAAAATGGTTCTATGTCATATGGAGATGGCATTGGAATTTCAAAAGAGAGCACAAACATATTTGATCCCTTGATAGCTAATTCAAAAGGGTGCCCACCATTTAAAAGGAAGCAATCTATGGTTGAAAAAGTTACTAAGAAAAAAAAGAAGGAAAAAAGAAGACTCATAGCCAAACTTGTGAGGAAAATGTGCACAAACATATTGTGAGAAATTCGGAGAAGATCATAGTGTTGATGAATTTTATTGATTATTTATAATGGTTATACTATTGCTCATAATAATTGCTAACTTTGATTACTTTGCGTTTGTGTAGGAGCTGCAGGACGATGGGACTATGCATGGTGCAAGAGTTGTTGAACTTGTGACAGAGGAAAATATTCACTTAAATGTAAGTAAAACAAATTTAGTGAAAATGTTTGTATCATAAATAGTTGGTAGTAACTTTAAAATATAACTTTAACCATAGAGAATAGTGAGTTATGGCTTTGTAGACACCCCATTTTTGACCGTTCTCAAGACTTGGACGTCACCGCTTGAACACTCGGTGATCATCCTTGTTTGTGTTTGTCTTGAGTTTCCGAAGGTCTTGGCTACGCGCCTTGCCTCAGGATCTCTCTCTCTTTCTCTGCCGATGATGGTAGGTGGTGGGGTTAGGGTTTTAAAGGAAGGGGTGGAGGGTCGGCATCAAAGAAGGGGACTGACTGGTGAGATGGCTTTGGCGAGGTGGCTCTGGTAGTGAAGATAACTGCGACGATTAATGGGTGAATAGGGATAAAACTGGAATGATTTGGGATGTTCAACAAAAATATTTTTTAAAATTTTTTGACTGGGATGTTGGCTTGTTTTGGGTAGTGGGAAAAAAAAGCTAAATTTTTTTTTTTTTTTTTTAAATTTAAGATTAGAGAGATGATGTGGTCTAAACAAGTCAATAAGTTAATAAATTGACTTTTTTCTTACTTCCCAAAATGGCTCTAAAGAATTTGGGTGCTTAACCAAAAAAGTTGGGTGCATTTAGAGGCACATTTTTGTAAAATGTTAAAAAATCACCAAAAAAGTCAATTTCCAAAACTACTCTTATTTTAAGTAAAGAAGTTATGGGTTAATTTTAAGACTCTTTAACTCTAAGTAAGGGGTTGTTTGGGATGATCTAAATAAGTGCATTTTTTGACTTTTTATGAAATATGGATGGGATTTGGATTGGGTTTGAAGTGATGTGTTTGAGAGGTGATGTGACTTAAATAAGATGATGTGACTTAAATAGGATAGTGACTTTTTAACTTTTTAACTTTTTTAAAACTTGCCAAACTAACCCTAAATATCATTTTATCTCGTATTTGAACTAGCACACTTTGAGTGATCAATTAATAAAAACAAACAAACAAAAAATTAAATAGTGAAGACTCAAAAACAAAACTTTGAGTTTGGTGAAAAAGATTTTACCACTTGAGTTGCACATGTATTATGATATTATTTTCTTTATCATTTATTTTTACTAGTGGTTGGACATGCGACAAGTGATTTTTCATCAATTGTTAATATTATAATTATACGTGTCTTTTGAATTAGAATGTGATATGTATACAAAGTATGGAAATTTGTATAAATAAATTGATCTGTATCCAAAATACAACTAGGTAAGAAATGAATACATACTCGGCTGAAGAATTTAAATGATAAATGATAAATTTTATAAACATAAACATTAATTTATAACTAGATTATTGAGATCACAATCTTATTTTAAACATAAACAAAGTTGTTTCGCGAAAACTTTCAGCTCTCTTCACTTTGAACCGATTAAATTTTGATTTCGGTGCTTCTTTCTCCATTTTCACCACTTGGGGTAAGTTTGCCTCAATATTTGGAACATTTTTTCAGGAGTTGACTTTTGTTGACTTTTTCATTTCTCGAGAGTTGACTTTTGTTGACTTTTTTCAATTTTGGCTCATTTCGCTCATTTTTGCTCCTTTTCGCAGATTTCTTGAAATGGTAGGTCATTTTCCTCGGGGCGGAGGTCCTCCGCATGCCGGAGGCGAGCCAGACATTATGTCTTTGCCTCCGAGGGTTCGGCCATTCGATCCCGAGAGGTATCACCCTCGGGAGAACATCCTTCCTCGGGCCGTTTTCTACCATTTTACCGATTTTGATGATCGAGCACCTGTGGATCTGCTATTACGGGAGCCGAAGTCCCACCTCTCTCATCAGGCACGAAAGGTATGCACCTCACTTTTACATTTTTCGTGCATTTCATGCTTTCGCTATGCTTATCTGCTCATTCTAGCACACAGCTTGTTCTGAACACTTAGTCTATAACACAGTATTCCGTTTGCATCTTGAACACACAACTCAATCACTTGAATTTCTGAACACGCAGCCCACATATTGATTGTGAACACACAGCACACACTTGTTGAGAGTTGAACACGCAGCCCAAACTGTTGAATTTCTGAACACGCAACCCATTGTTAATTGTGAACACACAGCACACACTTGTTGAGAGTTGAACACGCAACCCAAACTGTTGAATTTCTGAACACGCAACCCATTGTTAATTGTGAACACACAGCACACACTTGTTGAGAGTTGAACACGCAACCCAAACTGTTGAATTTCTGAACACGCAACCCATTGTTAATTGTGAACACACAGCACACACTTGTTGAGAGTTGAACACGCAGCCCAAACTGTTGAATTTCTGAACACGCAGCCCATTGTTGATTGTGAACAC